>JBBDGP010002274.1:600000-770085 GCA_037952835.1 Lithobates septentrionalis
ATACCTGGGCATTTTCATACCTGGGCATTTTCTTTTATGGCAGGTAAAACAGTTCAGGTACCTTTTTTATGTGATTTTTACCGATTTTTCTGGAGTCTTCTTTTTTTTTTTTATGTCCTCTTCTGCCCATACATGTACCAGTTAATGGGCTCAGTTGTTTGTCGGGCGAGTTGCGTATAAAGGGTGGGTGAGGGGGGACGCTGATGCCTCCTAATGAGTGTCATGCCTCCTGTTAGAGGGTTGTAAGATAGCCCAGCGCCCGGGTCCTCCTCCTTTATCTCCTCTAATGGGCTTTGTGCCGTGTTGGCAGCGATTCAGTTGACTTCATACATCCCATTAGTGGACAGATACGTGGCCGGCTGGCTGTAGTCGTTACACCGATTTACGTACCATTGTCACCATAGCCAGCAGTGGAGGGAGAGGGTCTGCAAGGCCATAAAATAATAATAATGCAGCTCCTATAGCCAGATGGGGACAATGTAATTTTACATCTGTACATTCAATTATTTACGGGTGAACAGCTGACTGTGTCTCTGTCCGAGGGAATTACGTACGCCGTATTCATCCTGACATCTTCGCATATTGCACCGCCAGACCACCTTAACTCTCTCTGTCCCGGGCGATCTTTTGGCTCTCAGCAAATTGCGCTCTCGATCTCCTGACTTGTCAGAAAGGATTAATGCGGGCATCGCTGGGCATGTAATGATGCTGCGGCCTCCTAGGACGCGGCATTCACAAATCCCAGTTCCCATGGCAACAAATCAGTGACCCCTTGTGACGCTCTTCAACTTCTGACCCTCAACTTCATCGTGTGTGTGTGTGTGTGTGGTGTGTGGGGGTTTTGATCTGAATGGTGTCCATGTCCGTAGTATATTTTATTTGATTATACAATTTGAGTCGTTGCTATCATGTCCACATGGATGTAGCTTTGGCTAGGACTTTCACATTTTTACATGCTTTGCTGTTCCATATTTCTAAATAATGTACTTCAAACACAGAGTTTGCATATTCCCCCCTCTATCGGCTGGCTGTGTAGCTAGCAGCACAGTTAGTAATGCAGTTTTAATCACTGCTGATTTAATATAAATTTGGCTACTTCTTCCTGATTAATCAATAACACTTAAAACATGTTAGCTTGGCATGTCTTATAGACCTCCCCCCCCCCCCCCCCCCAAAACATTGAAAGTACATTTGCATGCCGCTCTGCATGCTGAACCGTAAACGCATTATGCTCAGATTATAACAATACCGTCATTTACGCACGCTTAATGTTATCTTTACTTATGCTTCTCCCAAGACACTAGTGACATAGCCAGCACTTCCCAGGTCCTTTCTCTGAAGTATACGCCACCCGTGCCTTTCTGGGAAGGATGCGCCACCTGTGCCTTTCTGGGAAGGATGCGCCGCCCGTGCCTTTCTGGGAAGGATGCGCCACCCGTGCCTTTCTGGTAAGGATGCGCCACCCGTGCCTTTCTGGGAAGGATGCGCCACCCGTGCCTTTCTGGGAAGGATGCGCCGCCCGTGCCTTTCTGGTAAGGATGCGCCGCCCGTGCCTTTCTGGTAAGGATGCGCCGCCCGTGCCTTTCTGGGAAGGATGCGCCGCCCGTGCCTTTCTGGGAAGGATGCGCCGCCCGTGCCTTTCTGGGAAGGATGCGTCGCCCGTGCCTTTCTGGGAAGGATGCGCCGCCCGTGCCTTTCTGGGAAGGATGCGCCGCCCGTGCCTTTCTGGGAAGGATGCGCCGCCCGTGCCTTTCTGGGAAGGATGCGCCGCCCGTGCCTTTCTGGGAAGGATGCGCCGCCCGTGCCTTTCTGGGAAGGATGCGCCGCCCGTGCCTTTCTGGTAAGGATGCGCCGCCCGTGCCTTTCTGGTAAGGATGCGCCGCCCGTGCCTTTCTGGGAAGGATGCGTCGCCCGTGCCTTTCTGGGAAGGATGCGCCGCCCGTGCCTTTCTGGGAAGGATGCGCCGCCCGTGCCTTTCTGGGAAGGATGCGCCGCCCGTGCCTTTCTGGGAAGGATGCGCCGCCCGTGCCTTTCTGGGAAGGATGCGCCGCCCGTGCCTTTCTGGGAAGGATGCGCCGCCCGTGCCTTTCTGGGAAGGATGCGCCGCCCGTGCCTTTCTGGGAAGGATGCGCCGCCCGTGCCTTTCTGGGAAGGATGCGCCGCCCGTGCCTTTCTGGGAAGGATGCGCCGCCCGTGCCTTTCTGGGAAGGATGCGCCGCCCGTGCCTTTCTGGGAAGGATGCGCCGCCCGTGCCTTTCTGGGAAGGATGCGCCGCCCGTGCCTTTCTGGGAAGGATGCGCCGCCCGTGCCTTTCTGGGAAGGATGCGCCGCCCGTGCCTTTCTGGGAAGGATGCGCCGCCCGTGCCTTTCTGGGAAGGATGCGCCGCCCGTGCCTTTCTGGGAAGGATGCGCCGCCCGTGCAGGTCTGGCATCTTAGTTTCAGTCCATTCTGAGTTTCCACAAATCTTAATGCCCTGCAAAAGGTGGCAATACCAGTGTGTTAGAAAATCCTGGAGCATCTTTACATAGGTAAAACTGTCAGATGGCATTTCCTGTGAGTCAAGGCACATTCACGCCTAATGAATAGTCCCCTTTCCGGGGAGGCAAAGCCATTTGTGTTGAGTTTTCCTCCTGAATGTCCCTGACTGTTGTGGTTTTTGTCCTGAGCACAGTGGTGAATGGTGAGAAAGGTCTTGCGTTGGCTTGTTCATCACGTGACTTGGTTGGAGTTGTGTGACTGTAGCCCAGGGGATCTCTCCCTACAGTGTGTACAGCATGTGCATGCAGGACAGGCCACAACAAGACCGTTAACCCTCTGCTGACCCTGCTGACTAAGCTTCTCTGCATTGTTTGCTGTGTGTGTGTATACCGGGAGCCCGTCCAGAACTACTAACTCCAATACGCCCTCAGACAAGGGGCCGCAGCCAGCGACGGTGAATGGGCAAATTCCTGGCGGCCAGTGAGGCCCGAAAAAGAGCCTAATTGTGGCTAAAGCCAAATTCGGCAGCATTGAAAGAGTCATTAGGTTTGAAAATGGACCTGCTGTTGAAATTCACAGCATGCTCAAATAAGTAAGCCCATCTACAGGGTATTAAACCCCCTTATTGCCTCTCCCTCCCACCCCTCCTCTATACACTCCTCCCTCCTTGTCAAGCAATTTATACTCCCCTAAGATTGCCATCAGGTTCCTCGCCCGCTCGGTTTCCGAGTTCAGAGGACAGCTGATATAGTGCTGCAGATGCACCCATGCTGGCCAGTCCCCCTGCCCTGTTACTACTCTTCTGGATGCCCAAGAGAACTGTGCCGCCAAATAGCCAATAGGCACACAGGTACCAAAAAAGGGAACACCCAAAGAAGCACTTTACCTAATGTAAATCAAGTAAGCAGCCTTGGGACTGGTGTGTCACATGACCACGGCTTTATGCAAGTCCAAAAGGGCATTTCGATTTCTTTTTTTCAGTGATCAGTTAGAGAGGGTGGAAGGGGTTTTAGTATCAAAAACAAAAGTAAAACAAGGAAGCGGGACTTTAATTATGAAAGGAAAAAAATACTAATGCGCAAAACCTAGACTCACTAAAATAAACAAAATAAGGGTAGGAGAAGCTGCCAACATATCAAAGTGTTCCCACACAGACAAAATAAATGAGTAAAGAGGTATGTGGCGCTAACTAAAAATAATAGAAATCAAAAATATGTGATAGACACACTTAGCACTTACTGGACCGTGCTAATGGTGATGTGCTAAATAAAACTAGTGCTTATAATCTACAATATAGTAGAAGAATAATGAACATAACGTGATAATTATAAACAAAAACGATGACTACTTCCAAAACCTTGCTAAAGTCCAAAAAAGAAACAGATCTCCAAGTAAGTGCAGTAAGATCGAAGGAAATCCACTTCATCCAATAGATATCACCATCCGTGGTGCGCCACTCCTTTCCCCCAGCCTCTCACCTCATAAAAAGACCTACAGGCCAAGTCAAGCCTTGATGTATATATAGATAGATAGATCTATATATATGTATATAGATATATCTAGATCTATCTATCTATCGATCGATCGATCGATCGATAGATAGATATCTCCAGGACCCTCAGCAATCGATCTCCGCAGATGATCACAGCAATACTGATATCAAGATGGACTTCAAGCTCCTCTGATGTTGTATGGTCATGCAATAAAGAGGGTGGTGGTGGGCTCAATTTATTAAAACAAAAAGTAGTAACTTACAATCTTAAAATCCTGAGTACAGCTAACTATGGATACTTCCGGTCTCGGCCGCGACTGGAAGTGACGACACCTGGCTCCTTCCTTTAATAGTGATCATTTAGAGAGGGTGGAAGGGGGTTTAATATCAAAAATAAAAGTAAAACAAGGAAGCAGGACTTTAATTATGCGGTCGGGCATAAAAGCAGAAGTTAGCATACTGTACATTTAAACTTCTACATTTTGTCTCTTCCTCGGGCTGTCTGCGAAGAAGATATATTGCAAAAAAAGCTAGCTGGTTGACAAAAAACAGGAGACCTGGTGCCATATCCATATAGAGAGAGAGTAAAACAGGAGAGTGCCCCTGGGACTTTATAGGCAGTGGTCAGACCAGACACATACGTAAAGAAGCTTAATAAAATCAAATACAAGCATCAAAGACAAAATTTGATTAAAATAAAAAAATTGGGTAGTCCTATATGTACACAATACAGGACTGTTGTCTTTGGACATACGGTTGATCTCGTGGTAGGAGGCCAGGAGGCCAAACCACAGGCAATTATATAGAAGATCCCAACATGTTTTGGAGTATATCAAATTCCTACTTTAGGGGCTGATCACAACAGACTGTATTTTACAATAGAAAAACTCACCCAAGCTCTAACGCTATATAGTATATTTGGTGTGTAGATTATTTGGTGCTTTGGCTAATTAGGCTCACAAGTTCCATAGAAAGTACAGGCCGGCAACTCGACAGCTTCTCCATAGAAAATATTTATTTAAGCATTACAGCAATAACAATCATCCAAAAATTCTAACGCGTTTCAGCCTTAGGCCTTCATCAAAAGCATTGTATTTTACAATGGCTGCCCTTTGTCAGGTTCAGAATTACAACATGGTATATTGGATACTTCCATAGTGCCCCATCGCATTTGTTGTACCCCCCAAGGGGGGGGTTTCATTCGAGTGGCAGGTATAACGATGTCCCTGTCAAGGACAGGCTACACGTAGGATGAGGGGAAGAAAGATGGTAGTGCTGGCGCAAAAATGGAGGCGCTCACAAGGGTCGTATAAGCAGTGATGGGCCATGCAACACACATCTGGAAGGTGTATCCTGATTCAGAGGGACTGAAAAAATCCCGGGTTGTCCAGAAGAAGGTGGACCCTCCAGATCGGCACCATGGCGGCTCTTAGACCTTTTGATAAAGCCCAGGATGGTCAAGAAGCGGATCCACCACCAGTCAGACCGTCCTTAACCAACTGGCACAAGCCTAGAGCTATTGACAACTGAGCCCGCAGAAGGTTCAAGGGTCAGATCCTGATACCCAACATTGGTAACGGTAGCAACAAGAAAACCAAACGCATGCTGCCCACCTGGTTCAAGAAGTTCCTTGGACACAACGTAAAGGAACTCAAAGTTTTAATGTATGAGCAACAAGTCATTCGGAGCTGAAATCGCTTATAACTTCTCCTCTAAGAACCGCAAGTCTTTTGCCAGACAGCGCAGTAAGGAGAACGAATAAACCTGTTTACCTTTGTTAAAAAAAAAGAAATGATACATGTTTTTACTACAAAAGTCATTTCATACAATTGCCAGTAGGCATATACACAAATAGAGTATAAAAAGGTTTGGCGCTACTCCTCACAAAGTGAAAATCAGTAATATTCTTATGAATCAAGAACTGTTATAGAAACCATTCACATCAAATAAACAATGAGTCCATCAAAAAAAGTCCTATAATCGCCGTGCCTTAGCGTGAAATAAGATTTCTCCTTCCGTTTGAAGGCTCCACCACATGTGAGAAAAGTCCTCACTCATCAACTAGAAATTACCACTAAAGGCCTCAATCGCTCTTCACAATGATCAAATGGAATTCTTTGAATCGCTCTTCAGATGGCCTCAGGATAAAGGTGGGATCAATCCACAGCACTCAGACACTGCAGCTAGAAAAAAACCTCTCTCAACTGATGTAGTAATCCACCCCCCCCCCCCCCCCCCCACAGAGAAGATAATATAAATCATGATGTAGTATTTTAATCGCATCAGGGAACATAGTAAAATAAGTAATGCACTTCTATTTAAAAGGTTCTTAAGTAGGCACCAACACAGGCAGCCTCAGGCCAATAACCGCATCGCTGCTCGTATGGAGCCGGTGTGCGTTCCAGACAACCCACGAGTGACGCGGGGGGACCCAACCAGAGGTAGCGTCAGTGGTGGCAACAGCGCAGCCTCAATGCATTTCACTGTATGTCTGTCCTAAGGCTTCATAAAGGAGCAGTGCCAAACTTTTTGTTTTTATAAGTGATTTCACACTTAAAGGGGCAGCTGCCCCATTGTTTCTCATGCAAATATATCGAATGATTGGCGCCATCTTTATGTTTATTATTTACACAAATGGGATTCTGAGCACGCTTGAAAAGGCATAACAGTAGACAGTTACAGTACAGCAGGGGTAGGCAACCATAAAGAGGTGGAGATCTACCTGAACAACATGGGAGAAGTCAAAGGTCACCGGGCACACTGTCGATCAGTGACTCCTCTGCACACCTGATTTAAACCTCTGAATGCCATACTACCGTGTCACAATCACATGTTAGTGTTCTGAAGCCCCAATAAGGCTGCTTTCACATTTATATGCTGCAGTTCACCTGTACAGCGGGTGCAGCGCAATGCATCTGCAACCTTCCTGGGTTAGCTGCGCTTTGCCATAGACTTCTATTATGTACTGCGGGTGTGGTGCTCTTTCTGAAAATGCAGCAACTCCTGCATTCAGAAAGTGCACCAAACCTGTAGGATAGAATTGATGTCTATGGCTAAGCGCAGGAAAGCTGCAGGTACACTGCATACGCAGAATGGGTAAACCACAGCGCAGCCCTATGCTATTATGCCCAGTGTATTGCTTCACACTGACCTGAACATTTCTTCTTTCCTGCTGCTGGCACCACTCTGGAGACCTCTAGCCGGGAAAGAGTTGGAGTGCAGTTGGTGTCACTCCGCATGGGGCAGGAGCCGGCACTACAGAGGAGGCATCTTCTTATGAGACTCTTGCTCTCTATTACAACTCCAACTTTACAAGTAGTCCCTCTGCATTGCACTCTGTTTGATGCTCTGGGATGGCGGGTCAGCAAGCCCAGACTGAGATCTACCAGTCACCTTTCCGCCTTCCACTGGTAGATTGCGATCTACAGGTTGCTTACTCCCTCAGTAAAGTGAACAGGCTACACATTTCGCAGAACTTTTCTGCTTCATCAGGTCCTTCTGTGCTTTTGGGAATTTTTGGTCGTTTGGTAATAAAAACCCACCGTGGAGTGGACACAACTCCTAGTCAAGGTGGCAAACAAAGGGGTCCCCTTACAGAATGCCTAATAACCAGGATGCAGGACAGGGGTGCACCATGGTAGTTGCTGGAGGGAGATATAGAGGTTGAAATTCATGTGGAAAATCAGCCTCTCCTAACAGTTAAAGCGTGCGACCAATTGGCAGGTTTAATATCATCATGGAGATGGGCCTAAAAAAGAAAAAAGGAAACTCTACCTCTCTTGATTGTTCCATAGTATCAGAAACCATGAAATCAGGCCGAGACAGAAGTACAGTTAAATCACACTTGTTTAGTAATAAAAGTAAAAAGAACAAACGTAGTCAAAACATAACCAAAGTTCAGTAACCGGAACGGATAGTCAGCCGAACCAAACGTCTGGGATCAATGTAGTGGAACAGCAAGCAGGATCTGGAGCCAGAAGGGATGTCAGCAAAGCAAGTCTTGAACAGGATCACAGGAGATAGTTTATGTGATGTTGAGCAAGGCGAAGGCAGAGAACCTCTGGACTAGACGGACGGCTTAAGTAGGCAGGACTGACTAGCAGGATATCATCAACAGCTGAGTAACTGTGGAGAGAGAGGAGCTGGCAATTAGCTGACAGCTGAGCGGCCAGCTCAGAGAAGGAAGGACTGAGCCCAGCCCTGACACAGAGTCCTGCCAAAGCCTAGGCCAGTGATGGCGAACCTTGGCACCCCAGATGTTTCGGAACTACATTTTCCATGATGCTCATGCACTCTGCAGTGTAGATGCAGTGTAGATGAGCATCATGGGAAATGTAGTTCCAAAACATCTGGGGTGCCAAGGTTTGCCATCACTGGCCTAGGCAGATTGGATCAGAATGGTGTGTGTTTTATGTTAGAGACAACAGAGAGGAGTTTCCAAGCTGTCCAAGGCAGCTGAGATAAGTGAACCAGCAAGACATGACTAAGAAGTAGAGCCTGCCTATGTAATGGGCAAATATGGCTGCCCCCATGTATGTATCATAAATGATGGCATGACTGGCTTTCAGTATGGTAACACATGTTGATACGATTTTATATTAAGCTGATATCGTTGCGTTCACATGCATGTCTAAAAAAAAACATGTAAAAGACTACAATTCTCCCTTAAAGAGACCCTATCGCTTTGCCTATTTTTATTTTTAGGAATACTATAGCTACTGACTTTTAAAATCGGGTACTTGCCAGTGCCTGGGGTCCAGTTCTGTCTTCCGCAGTCGGTTCTTCTTACCACTGTGGGTCCCCGTTGCCGCCATCTTGAAAATGGGAGCTGGGTGAGGCTCGTGCAGCACCCGGTCAGTGGTCCTGCACCCTCTTGGGACACATGACATGTGCGAGGGAGGCTACAGGAGGGGGAGGGGGCAGGGCGAGCAGCATCATTCTAGGTGGAGGGTTGCAGAAGTGAGCGTGGGTACTAATAAAAATCGGAACCCAACCCCCCCCCCCCCCCCCCTCACCGCCATTTAAAATAAAAACTGTCGTTCAGTTATAGGCTGGGGGGAGAGAGCCAACCAACTAGCAGGATATCTCTTTTTGAGGGAAGTCCTGCTTTAAGCAGAACCCTGTCATGATTGGGAAAGTGACAGGGTCTCTTTTAAAAAAATCTAACATTGGGTATAGATTTTATTGGTCTGTTGGGTTTGCACGCACTATCCAGCCGCTCTGAGGCTGAAATGACAGGAGGGAGGTGGCAAACAACAATGGAGCTTTGGGTTTAATCCCTATGGAGAAGCAAGGGAGCAAAGAGGCCAGCTTACTGTGAGAGGAACAATAGTGATAGGAACATGTTATGTAACCCGCCTGACTTCTTCCACTTCATGAAATCTTGCTGTGGTCATGCTGGCGGCATCAATTGCTTCTAGATTTGTTTTTTCTTTTTCAATTTTTCTTCTTTTTTTTTTTTTTTTTTTCATTATTTTTTTTCTGCCCAGACTGATCATTTTGTTTTTTAATGAAAATTGTCAAAATGAGCAAACTGTCCATTTAATGCATTCGATTGCATAAATTCTTCATCAAAATGATTCTCATAATCTGTAAAAAAATATTCATCAAAATGATTCTCATAATCTGTAAAAAATAGTAAGGAATAGTTTTTTGGGTTTTTTTTTTGTATGGCCATCATTAATGTGTACGTAAAGCCAAAACTTTAAGGAAGTAAGAGGAGGGTTTTTCATTGTGTTCCAAGGTTGTTTCAACGTGCGCTTAGTAAGTTGTCTTCAGAACCGTTTTCTCCATTGATCGATTCTTCTCCACTTCCTGTTCCTATGACAATGATAAAATTTTGGACTACTTCTCACTTTATCTTCCGATAAATGCAATGGATACCACAACAAATTAAACCGGTAAATCCAACCCTTCCCCACACACAAAAAAAATAAAATACGTTTTACATACGTTTTAAGAACATGTGCTGCTATCACTATTGTTTTGTTATGGGTGCCATTTTGCTCTGGCAGTTCATGCGAGGACAGACTTGTAACCCTCTTCCTGTCTTTGGCCGTTTTTTCATTCCTCCCACAAGACTATCCTGCACAAAAGTTTTGATCTCCTACAGACATGGGGGGGAAAGGCTGTGCGATCGTAGGAGCTCTAGGAAGAAATATTTAACAGAAGCTGAGATTTTAATTTTATTACGTGTTTTTTTTTTTTTTTTTTTTTTTTTTTTTTTTTTTTAGTGTTGATTAAATTACATATTGCTTTACAAATTGTACATGCACATCAGTCCCTTCCCTCAAGGAGCTTACAATCTATACACATACTAGGGTACATTTAGACTGGAGCCTTTACCATTTTATTATCCAGGTTAGTACCAGAGCTCCTTATTTGGATGGACCCTATTAATCTATTCTGATAATGGCTGATAGTTTTGTCTCATTTTCTTCTTTTAATTGCAGGGAACTGAATATCCTAGAAAAAAAACCATTAGAGAGATGGATAGAGAGATGGATAGAGAGATGGATAGAGAGATGGATAGAGAGATGGATAGAGAGATGGATAGAGAGAGAGGGGGGGATAGAGAGAGAGAGAGAGAGAGGGATAGAGAGAGATATTAGATATAATTTTCATAAATCCCATATTAAAGTTTTGTTTTTACACGAAACACACTTTAGGACAGATTTATTTTACCGGTTATCAACAGTCAATATTTCCACGATTGGTTTCACAGCACTAATCTCCATTCTAAGTCCAAAGGAGTGTCTGTCCCTTTTTATAAATCTTTCTCCCTCAGAGATTCTAAACTTGCTCATAGACTTTCTTGGTTGTGTTTTTTTGTTTTGTTTCTTTTAATCTAGACAGGAGCCAATTAACCTACCAGCATGTCTTTGGAGTGTGGGTGGAAACTAGAGTACCCGAACGAAACCCACACAAGTACAGAGAGAACAAACAAACTCCATGCAAGTTGTGTCTGGTGGGAATTTAAATTGAGGACCCCAGTGCTACAGGACCGAAGTATTAACCACTAAGCCACGGTCCTGCCCATCATTCCTATTAACCGCTTGCCGACTGGCTCACACCGATACAGAAGGGCACGTACAGGCAGATTAACGTACCTGTACGTTGCCCTTTAAGAAGCGGTTTGTGGGCGCGCGCGCCCGCCGTAACCTCCTTGTGTGACCTCGGGTTCCACGGACTCGATGTCTTTGCGGGGATACCCGTGATCGTCTCACGGAGAGGAGGAAAATGTTAATGTAAACAAGCATTTCCCCGTTCTGCCTAGTGACACCGACAGTGATCACAGCTCCCTGTAATCGGGAGCGGTGATCATTGTCATGTCACACATAGCCCCCCCCCCCCCCCCAGTTAGAATCACTCCCTAGGACACACTTAACCCCAACAGCGCCCCCTAGTGGTTAACCCCTTCACTGCCAGTCACATTTACTCAGTAATCAATGCATGTTTAATTGAACTGATCGCTGTATAAATGTGAATGGTCCCAAAATCGTGCCAAAAGTGTCCGATCTGTCCACCATAATGTCGCACTCACGATAAAAATCGCTGATCGCCGCCATTACTAGTAAAAAAAAAAATGAATAAAAATGCCATAAAACTATCCACTATTTTGTAGACGCTATAACTTTTGCGCAAACCAATCAATCAATAAACACTTATTGCTTTTTTTTTTTACCAAAAATACGTAGAAGAATATGTATCGGCCTAAACTGACAGAAAAAAATGTTTTTTTTATATATTTTTTGGGGATATTTATTAGAGCAAAAAGTAAAAATCAATGCATTTTTTTTTTTTAAATCAAAATTGTCGCTATTTTTTTGTTTATAGCGCAAAAAATAAAAACCGCAGAGGTGATCAAATACCACCAAAAGAAAGCTCTCTTTGTGGGGAAAAAAATAACGTCAATTTTGTTTGGGAGCCACGGCGCACGACTGCGCAATTGTCATTTAAAGCGATGCAGTGCCGGTTCGCAAAAAGTGCTCTGGTCTTTGGGCAGCCAAATGGTCCGGGGCTGAAGTGGTTAAGGAGCTTGGTGAGGCAGCTCCCATAATGAGTACCAGAAAGTAAATCAAAATATAAACCTATCCAGAAACACCAGACAAGAGTCCCAAAAAGATTTACTAGTTCACATTTTGAGAAATGTGAACTATTAAAGGACAGCCAGCGCATTAACGAAAAAAAACGACACTTCCCCTTCATCAGGTCTTGGATCAAAGGAATGAACTTGAAAGGACTCAAACATCCAATTATCAACAGAAAGATCTATATTCACTTTGATAATCCTTTTTAAACTTTGGGCGTTCACTAAGGTCAACTACCGCTGAGCACAGCTTTTTGCACGGTTGGGTTCTTCCCTACCATTGGCGCTGCTACACCATTGTGCTGACCCTAATTGACGTGCCTGCCAGACGCTACCTAGTACATTAATCGTTCTTGTATTTGGAATTAAAGAAGGATTTTTAAGTGGTGGATTTGCAGTTGGGCTTTTTTTTTAGTCTTTTGATTTCAATGGAAATGAACTGAGTCCACCTAAGTATAGTACGCCGAACCGATATGACCAAAACTGAACCAGGCAGTCTAGGAAGGCTTCAGCCCTGCCCTCCACCCACAGGAGAGGTCCCTCAGATGCATTCACCCTCTAATGGGCCTCAACAATTAGCCCCGGTTCACACAGGGGCGGCACGACTTGCAGGTCGCCTCACCGAGGCGACCTGCACGCGACTTCCACGGCGACTTGCAAAACGACTTCTGTATAGAAAACTATGCAAGTCGCCTCAAGTCGCTCCCAAAGTAGTACAGGAACCTTTTTCTAAGTCTGAGCGACTTGCGTCGCTTCTATTAGAACGGTTCCATTGTACAGAACGGGAGGCGACTTGTCAGGCGGCTAGGTCGCCTGACAAGTCGCCCCTGTGTGAACCGGCACTTAAGCTCCACTAGGGGACGAAACGTGTCGGCATGATCTCTCCTTCGGAGTGGAGAGCAGAGCTGAAGCCACCCTAGACGACCTGGTTCAGTTTTGGTCTCAGTGAACCTTGCCTCATTTCTTTTTTAATATTCATAAACCGTTCATAATCAATATGTCGCCAGGACAGATCCACCCGATGTGTAGTTTAGTTTAGACCCGTTGTCTACACATATCCTAATATTTCTGGGATCTGGCGCCTGTAACTGCCAATAAGAATTTCTTGTTTGCACTTTGCTGGCTGAGGAGGGCCAAAGTTCCGAGGGATGGCGCCGTCTCCCGGAATTGGTGAAGGATACCTGTCAGAAAATAAAAAAAAAAACTGTATTGCTTACAAAGCATATACTGGGAGGAGCGACGTGATGACGTCACCGCATTATACGTCACCGGGCGTTTGTATTGTTGCCAGCCGCAAGTTTTGATTGGAACCTTTTACTGAATCTGTATATGCTTTGTAAGCAATACTGCTTTTTTATTTTTTTGAATGAATAACCATCTGGTTTTACCTATGGCGATTTTTTTTTTTTTTTTTTTTTTTTTTTTTTTTTTTTCCCCCTGCTCTTTCTTTTTGAGCTGCCATCGCCTCATCACTACTTGAACCGTGTATAGGTCCATAAGCTGTACCACCAATTAAGTCCCTGACCAAAACGGCTTACTATGTCATCTGACCAGAAAAAACATCTGCAGTCTTTGGAGGAAAAGGCCCTGGCTTAGGTATTGGCCACAAGTGCTTAAACTTGTGCAGCTGGTAAGCGCGCACTTTGCCTTGTTGGTGGATTCACTGTGTTCACATTATAAAGTCACAAGGTTTTCACTGAACCTGTGGTTGCTGGTTCGCCCTTCATTGAAGGAACCATCAGAATCTTCAACAGACATTGGAGGACTTTACATAAGTCACATGTTTCACTCTTTGGGACTTCCTTAACCACTTAAGCCCCGGACCATTTGGCTGGCCAAAGACCAGAGCACTTTTTGCGATTCGGCACTGCGTCGCTTTGAACTGACAATTGCACGGTCGTTCGAATTGGCTTCCAAACAAATTTAACGTCCTTTCTCCCCCACAAATAGAGCTTTCTTTTGGTGGTATTTGATCACCTCTGCGGTTTTTATTTTTTGCGCTTTAAACAAAAAAAAAACAGCGACAATTTTAAATAAAAAGCATTATTTTTTTACTTTTAGCTATAATAAATATCCCCAAAAAATATATATAAAAAACTTTTTTTCCCTCAGTTTAGGCCGATACGTATTCTTCTACATATTTTTGGTTAAAAAAAAAATCGCAATAAGCGTTTGATTTGTTTGCGCAAAAGTAAGAGTGACTACAAAATAGGGGATACTTTTATGGCATTTTTATTAATAATATTTTTTTTTTACTAGTAATTGCAGCAATCAGCTACTTTTATTTTCTTTTTTTTTTTATCGTGACTGCGACATTATGGTGGACAGATGGGATGCTTTTGGCGCTATTTTGGGACCATTCACATTTATACAGCGATCAGTGCGATTAAAAATGCATTGATTACTGTGTAAATGTGACTAGCAGTGAAGGGGTTAACCACTAGGTGGCGCTGTAGGGGTTAAGTGTGTCCTAGGGAGTGATTCTAACTGTTGGGGGGGAGGGGCTGAGTGTGACACGGCACTGATCACCGCTCCCGATCACAGGGAGCTGTGATCAGTGTCCTGTCACTAGGCAGAACGGGGAGCTTGTTTACATCAGCATTTCCCCACTCTTTCTCTCCGTGAGACGATTGCGGGTATCACCGCGGACATAGAGTCCGCGGGACCCGCGATCACACTCATGGAGGTCGTGGCGGGCGCTCGTGTGCCCGCAAACCACTTCTTAAAAGACAGCGTACAGGTACGTTAATCTGCCCGTACGTGCCCTTCTGCCGACGTATATCGGCGTGAGCCGGTCGGCAAGCGGTTAACATTTTCAATCACTTTTTTAATTTTTTTGTTTTCTGTTCTCCTATTTGGTTAATATGTCGCTTTAAGAGCGCAGCTTACTTTTTTGTGCATTGTTGTTTTCGACATCTGGTGACGCTGCCTGTCAGGCAAAGCTGCACCGTGTTTGCTCTTGTAGCAACACGCAGCGATCGTCTACAATGATAGCAGATGCTGCTTGTTCTGCACATAGCAGGCGTGGATGAGGATAAGTGCCGAGGAAAGGTTTCAGATCCCGGTCACATTGGAACATCACGGGTGCACAATGACACAGCATGTTGTGACCCCGGGTCACCGGGTCTCTTCCTGTATCTGCCCCGTTCCTGGCTTTACATAGGATGACTCATTGTGTTAGCATTGCTTTCATTACTCGGAGTGTTGCAAGGTCGTAGAGGGCCAGTGCAGATTTTCAGGTTGACGTAATAAGGCCCTGGGATTCTCCTGCGCTTCTCTCATTGACACTGCAGCCTATTATCATTCCTGCTAATCTAAAGCAGAAGTCTGGAATGGGAGTGGTTGAGAGCCACTGATTTATGGTGAACTATACAAAAAACTTTCTCATATTAAATGGCTACCCCAAGCGCATAAAAAAAAAAAAAAAAAAGACAGTTACGTTTTACAGCCATTAAAGTGTCACTAAACCCAGGACCCTGCATTCACTATATCTGGTCACACACAGTACACAGAACAGGGCAATGCAATTATTTTAGTAAATCTAAATGGCTAAATACCTTTTAGCATTCTTATTATATTATTATTATATTATTATTATTTAAGGTACTTATATAGCGCCGTCAATTTACACAGCGCTTTACATATGAATTGTACTTTCACATCAGTCCCTGCCCTCAAGGAGCTTACAATCTAAGGTCCCTAACTCACATTCATATACTAGGGCCAGTTAAGACAGAAGACAATTAACCTACCAGCATGTCTTTGGAGTGTGGGAGGAAACCGGAATACCCGGAGGAAACCCACGCAGGCACAGGGAGAACATGCAAACTCCAGGCAGGTAGTGTTGTGGTTGGGATTCGAACCCTTTTACTGCTAGGCCAGAGTGCTACCCACTACACCACTGTGCCGCCCATATAGCAGTCTTATTACTTCTATCATTCTCCTCTGACTATCCTATGAGGCTGCATGACCCCTGACGCTTTGCCTGGACAAAATCTGCTGATAACCAACAATTGGCGATATGTTCTCCATCTGTCTAGTGGGTCGAATCTGTTGAAAACGGACATCCTGTTCATTTTCTTCCGATCTCCCCATAGAGCAGAGCGTGACTATGACAGGTCCGTCTCTGCACAGTGAGCGGGGATTGACCTGTCATCCACCTGCTCGGGTGGGGATCAGCAGAGTGATCCCCACTTAGCAAGCGGAGTCCCTCCAAAACGGATCTGCCCTGTGTGAAAGGGACCTTACAGTGATCACAGGACTAGTGCAATCTGGGCTCAATTAAATACGGTGGAAGGACAGGTGAGACATCAGGGGTTTAAAAGACCCCTAATATTTGATTAATGAGAATCTGTCGCAAAGAGTTTGTTACATATGGACTTTTTGTCCCTGGTATGATTATAAATAAAGTTTTAGTTTAAAAAAAAAATGTTTTAAAATAGTTACACCCAAGCACTTGGGGAACTCCCTAAAAATTTAAGCCCACCCCTATGAGCGCATGCACGCACGCACACACACACACACACACACACACACACACACACACACACACACACACACACACCGTAAACACACCCATTGGGGCCGCCTATGTACAAATACATCACTTGCACTACCCATGCTATGTTCCGCCACACACGCGTATGGCGAACTCTAAAGTGATGGCCACTAGGGGCTTTTAAAGAATTGACTATGGAAAATATAGGGTAGTTCCTTGTCTTGCAGGCATGCACTTTTCTTTTTCTTTTCTTTTTTTTTTTGCTTTTCTTTATTTAAATTAAGTAACATTGTTTGTGTGCTCTAAAATGCACTTTAGTGCGTTTTTTTTCTGAAAATGTGTACTTGACAAACAATTGTGCAATGATCATGTGACATTAAAGATTGGAACGAGCACCATTTTATTCTCCAGGGCAGTGGTCATCAACCCTGTCCTCAGGGCCCACTAACAGGCCAGGTTTTATGTATTACCTTGGGGAGATGCAGAATAGAATACTGCAATCCCTGAGCAGCAAATGATACCACCTCTGATGTATTTCAGTTATCTTGCAAACCTGGTCTGTTAGTGGGCCCTGAGGACAGGAGTTGATGACCACTGCTCCAGGGTGTCTTTCAGAAAATATATTTTTTGGGGGTTTAAATAATCTTCAGACCTAAAATGTTTTTTTTTTTATTGCGTGTAAAAAAAAAAAAAAGCTACAACATCTCTGGCAGCAAAGGGGTTAATGTCACTTTAAACTGCCAACAGGCCAGTTATCACCTAATCATGTCGGAAATGCTCTTTCTACACGTACAATTGTCTTTTCTCTGCCCGGCGCACATTAGAATTCTTTTTCAAATTGCCGTTTTCGCTTTGAATCGGTATCATTGCGTCGGTAGAATATTCAGGTCTGCTAGAATACCGCACTTTATGAATGTTGTAACAAGTCGTCTTCTGCTTCCGGTGTGCAGCAAACCGGTATATATCTTTATGGAGAAGTGGGCCAGGCCCCAGAAGAGGTAATCATTGTGCAAGGATAATGAAGTCTTTCATGCTTCCCCAGGAAACATTCCTGCCTTTCCCAGTGGAAGGTGCCTAATTGTTTTAATCAGTCAGAATTCATTACTGTACCACAGACAAAGCTGCCTGAACTATAGCAGAGTCTGAATAGAGCATTAATGCTGCAACTTTGGTTCTGCAGGTGTGGAAGTGGGACTTGGGAGGTCGCCCAGTTTTATCCCACTTTGCTGAAGGTTGGTGTGACGGGAGGGCCTGTGGAACCCAGAATCCCTTGGAAAGGTTGGGAAACCCTTGTTTCAGCTCCCCATGCACCTCTTCTTTCTAAGTCACCCTGTGAAGATATATCTTGGATTACTTAAAATAGGACAGGAATATTTATCCACAATATCTCCCAGGATATATGTAAAGACTATTCTTGGTTTGTTTGATTCTAAACTCAACATGTTAGTTGAGAGACCTGATCACATTGGCCTCTGTACAATGTAGGAGACAGGCCGACTCCTAGTGGAGCTCCTGCTATTGTGTGAAGGTGTCCTGTGTTTATACTTATGATAATGTATAATCTACTGTGTGAAGCTCGGTGACAACAAGTCTGACCTGTAGTGAAATCCTGATTTATCAGAGCAATGCTCAGGAGGTCACAGAGTCACATCGGCTGCTTTAAGGGATTCGTTAATTAGCTCATGTTAATTAGGTTTCTGGTTACAGGTGTATTGTTGGAGTAATATGAGCAGGAGGGGGGACCGCCTCTTCTACTGTATATAAGACTTGTATTTTGGTTCTAATAAACAGTCCATGTTCAGCAAGTAAACAAGTATTGTCTTGTTTTGTGCTTGTGAGCGGTTGGAATATCTGATATCTATATTCAGACTGAGAGGAAGTGGTACATGATGAACGCACTCAAGCGGAGTGTGGGAAGTTTCGTTAGTCGGGTGGTCAGCGGATGGTGGGCAGGTGAATAAAGTTGCTTCTGTGGCCTGGCAAAGCTAAATATGGGCAAGGCTGGGGCCTGCCCAAACGACGACCAATCGCGTTACAGGTTTATTGTCATGTAGAATATAAATATTAATATAAAATAAATATTAAAACAGAAGTCCGGCCAGAAAATGAATAGCCAATTAAAAGATAAATACCAAAACCAGCTTTGCTGCAAGTCCAGCAAGAGTCCTTGTATGTTTGCACATTCAGGCAAATGGTCACCCATCAGGGTGCTGTTAGTTCCCCTTTAAGGTATTGGCACCATAGCATACTAAAAACTGGACTTTTTTTCCCCCCCTTTTTCTTTACATGAAGTGCATCGCAACGCATGTGCACTGCCCATAACTGTGAAAGTGTGTTGGCGTGCCATTCCAAATGAATTTCTACTGTAAGACCGCAACATGGCATGGTAACACATTAGTGTGAATAGACCCTTAAAGCCGAGTTCCATCCACTTTTAGAACTATTTCTTAAAATCATTATTGCAGCATATAGATCAAGCAATGGAATTTTTTTTTTTTTTTTTTTTAATGAGCGCTCACCTGGATAGCAGTGTTTTTTATCTAGTTTCCGGCCTCTGCCAACCGCGGATATGTCCGTCATATCCGACAGCGCTCTGTGATCACCGTATCCGAAAAACACTGCTGATCAGCTTGAGGTAAAGAGCAAATCAGCGGCCCTTTTCGACAAGATCAGCTGTGTCCAAGCTGGTTATCAGCACTCCTTTCCTCATACTGACAGCATGAGGAGAAGAGAGACAATAACCGGCTTCTCTAAAAGGGACATGTACACTGATATTCAAGGCACTGATTATCAGTGCAGTCTCAGCAGTGCCCATCAGTGATGCCAATCTGTGCCCACCAGTGTCTCCTCATCAGTGTCACCTATCAGTGGTGCTTACCAGTGCTGCCTCATCAGCGCCCATCAGTGCATCCGTGAAGGAGAAAAATGACCTGTTTGCAATATTTTATAACAAACTATGAAAGTGTTGTTTTTTGTTTTTTTTTCTTTTTGTTTTGTTTTTTCTTCAACATTTTCAGTCCTTCTTTTTTTTTTTTTTTAAATGTAAAACCCAGCAGTGGTTAAAGAAAGCTCTGTATTGAAAAAAAATGATAAAAGAAACTTTGGGTACAGTGCAGCATGACCGTGCAGTTGTCATTCAAAATGCGACCGGGTCGAAAGCTGAAAAAATGGCCTGGGCAGGAAGGGGGTTAAAGTGGGCAAACCTTTTAGTTTGCAGCTGTTCTGAGATGGGTATGGGAGCCATTAAAGCACACCCTTTTATGAGGGATGTATTTCTGGCCACCTTCTAAAAATGCTCGTTGTCTGTATCTGGCTTCAATTCTGTGGAGCCACAACATGGTGCGAGTGTCAAAAACGTGTCGGAATTTCTTTTCTGTCTTTTTATTTTTTTATTTTTTTCGGTCGGTGAATGGGGAAAGCATTTTAAAGGTGAACCATCAGCAGGAATTGAAGGCAACATAAGGAGACATCAGCAGTGGCAGCCCCCATATTTTCTCTTTTTTGACAGGGTCCACTTTTCAATAGAAAACATAGAAAACCGATAACTCGGCAGTGGCAACATAAATCAAAAAATTAAAATCCCAGATCTGTTCCACAACACTGTAATCTTGCCTTGTACATGACAGATTCACTTTGTTTTTTATCACCTAAATCGAGTGTTAAATACAGAGCAGCAGGATACATGACAGGTGTAAAGAGAACGCATTGTTTTGTGTGATGTGTCCACAGGTTTGGCAGCTGCTGTTCCCCCTCTAGTGTCATTGATGTGTGTCCAGAGATGCTTAGAAACGTTACTACTTTATAATAATTAATGTGATTACATACAACGCGTTTCGTTTTTCTATTGTTTGTAACTCTTAGCTTTTCCGTACTGTGTGTGGGAGGCGTGCTGCCAGCTGTAATGAGCGGAGGACCTCCAGATGGTGGTAGGATTTAGACCCCAGATTAGATATTAATCCTTGCTTTTTTACCTTTTTTTTTCCTATAGAGGAAGTATTGCTGCCCTGGGCTTGGCGGTCTATGGTTGTCTGATCTCTAATGTAACTAGTGTTTGCAGAATGTTTCTGGTATATGGCTTCTTGTAGACCTAGGAGGGCATTCCATATGCTTAGTCCAGCTGCCACCTTGTTCAGCAGTAGGACAAAAAACTGGAACATTCTGCTCCAGCTGAAGAAGGGCCTGAAAAATAATGTGTGCTGCTGTGATATGCAGTAAAAGCATAGCTAATTGCAAAACCTTATTTTTTTTTTAGTTTTCTTTTTTTTTTTTTTTTAGTTTTGATTAGAGTGGAGAGAGACTAGAACACTGTTGCTGTTAGGCTTCATTTAGGGCTCATTTACACTTGCTTCGGCTTCAACACACACGGCTAGTTTACACTTGCTTCAAAACAAGGCTTCAGACACGCTTTGCTAAAGCTCTCTGAACGCCAGTCAAAGCCCCTGTCACGAAATAAAATGGTTAGCTTGCAGTCCTGTTTACACCTTGCTTTTGATCCATAGAAGTCTATGGCAAAACTTGCTCGAAGCCCCACCAAAGCCTCGTTGAAGCCCTGACGAAGCCTCGTTGAAGCCCTGACGAAGCCTCGTTGAAGCCCTGACGAAGCCTCGTTGAAGCCCTGACGAAGCCTCGTTGAAGCCCTGACGAAGCCTCGTTGAAGCCCTGACGAAGCCTCGTTGAAGCCCTGACGAAGCCTCGTTGAAGCCCTGACGAAGCCTCGTTGAAGCCCTGACGAAGCCTCGTTGAAGCCCTGACGAAGCCTCGTTGAAGCCCTGACGAAGCCTCGTTGAAGCCCCGATGAAGCCCCGATGAAGCCTCGTTGAAGCCCTGACGAAGCCTCGTTGAAGCCTCGTTGAAGCCCTGACGAAGCCTCGTTGAAGCCCTGACGAAGCCTCGTCGAAGCCTCGTCCAAGCCGCACTGAAGCCTTGTCAAAGCCCCACCGAAGCCTAATCGAAGCACCAAGCAAAAGCAAGGTGTAAACAGGACTGTAAGCTAACCATTTTATTTAGTGGCAGGAGCTTTGACTTAATAATTATACTACCAAATTAGTGTGTGCTATAAATTGCCTCCAGCATTGCTCCTGTTTCCTGCTGGAGGCCGCCATTTTGCTGAAGTCCAGAGCCCCTGAGCAAAAGTAAATTGTAAAGCTGGCCTAAACCTATTGATTTAACGGTTTCAAAAGACACTTACATGGAATGCTGGGATTTCCAACGGTCAGATTTGCTTGTGTCCTCAACCAAACTGTCAAACCATTCAATGGCTGGTGTCATAACTGATCACATGTGCAGCACCATGGCAGTTGCAGATCAAACAGAAGCAGCTTCCTTGGCTGTAAAGGATAAGGAAGGTCTAATTTCCCCTTTAAGGCTGTCAGCAGATTGGCCTCTACAAATTTGGCAATGCCTAAAAATGGAGAACCACCGAGCATGTGCAGAGCCGGGTGAGAGTGCATTTGTAATATTTTACATAGCTATACCTGGAAAATGGGCCAGCCTGAAGTCATCTAGCAGGACTTCATTTTCTGACTAAAGTTCAACTTTGGGCTACTTTCACAGTGGGGTCGGTGGGGGCGTCGGCGGTAAATCGCTGCTAGTTATATGAAATCTGACCTGGGCACATCTATCTGTAGCGTTTACTTATCTCTCCACAAACCTCTAAGGCTGCATTCACACTACAGCATTTTGAATCGCGGGCAGATGTGCAGCGGATATGCTCGCGATTTGACCGCGCCGAGGTGTGAATAACAAAATGCAGGACTCGCATTCGAGATGGCATTCACTTGAATGACACCTCAAATAAATCGATAATAAATCGTGTTGCAATCGCCACACGCATGTGGCCCAAAAGTAGCTCCTGACCTATTTTTGGGGCGACACGCTTCACACTGCGATTGCAGCACGTTTTATCACTCAAAAATCGCGGCAGACCTGCACCGCGATTTTAGGCATCATTAAAATGAATGGCACCTCGAATGCGAGTCCCGCAATTTGTTTGTTATTTACACCTTGGCAGGGGCAAATCCGCCCGCGATTCAAACCTCTGTAGTGAGAATGCAGCCTAAGTCCTGTGTCTTTCTGCTGCTCCGTTCTTCTGTTTCTTCTTGTTATCAGCATAACGTCTGACAAGCTCTAGACATAGGAGATAAAAGCAGCTGGAAATTTGTGTTGGGGAGGGAACTTAAAGATAGATAAGCAGAGAGCTTGTCTATTCACAGCTCTGCAAGTTTCTTCATTCCTCTGCCTATGTGGGGGGGGTGCGCCTTTCCTCCAATCACCTCACACACAGTGTATGGCCAGACTCCCCTCCCACTGCTGAAACTGGAAGGAAACAAGAAAACATTTCTAACATGTGCACTTTCTAAAGGATGTAGAAAGCTGAATGCTTTATAGCGGAACTGCTGTCATTTTTTCATTTTTCATCTTTCCATCTATCTGTCCTTGTTTTGTTTTATCTTTGGATAGTAAAACATTTAATTTCTGCCAGTAAATACGCCCTGCATGTAGATTAGGGGCTGGGCGCTTGGATTAGGGGGGTGGTGCCCGTGTGCCCCTAATGGGGGCGGCTGCCATAGTTTAGAACGCAGACGATCGTGTCTCGGTTGTGCGCCGTTCTCTTCTTTGTTCGGAGAAGCACATCAAGAAAATAAATTCACAGAACCAAACTGTACACTATTCACAGAAATTAGACCTTCAAAGTGTTACTGCAAAGTGTTGGCTAATTCTTTGCTTTTGCTTGTGTCAATGTGTGTGTGTTTTATAGTGATTATTCGTTGGTTCCCCCCTAACGGTCGTTTTGTCTTCCCTTGCAGAATATGATAGACACCTAGCATCGAACAAGACCATGGCTGCGGCTTACCTGGATCCCAACCTGAACCATGCACCCAGCTCAAACGCCAAGTCCCGCCTGAGCACCGGCATGGAACGCTCACCGGGTGCCATCGAGCGCGTGCTGAAAGTCTTCCATTACTTTGAAACAAACAGTGAGCCAGCGACATGGGCCAGCAATATCCGGCACGGGGACGCCACAGACGTCAGGGTGAGTGTGTGGCCTTTCTTTCTGGATCTACAGAACTCCTAGTCCTAAACCTAATGTAAAGCGCTGCGTAAACTGTCGGCGCTATATAAATCCTGTATAATAATAATAAACACAAATCTTTCTATGGTACAGTAATACCTTTGTTTACGAGTAACGCGGTTTACAAGCTTTTATTGAAAGACGAGCAACATTTTTTTTAAAAATTTGTCTTACACAATACACAATCACAAGCGCTGTCTTGATATATACGAGCAGTAGTTTTACTGTAAAAACAAAAGGATGACACTCACAATGTTAAAGTGGTGTTCCGGCCGAAATGATACTTTTTAAATAAAAATACCCCTATAATACACAAGCTTAATGTATTCTAGTAAAGTTAGTCTGTAAACTAAGGTCTGTTTTGTTAGTTTATAGCAGTAGTTTGTTATTTTATAAACTTACAGCAGGCCGTGGCCATCTTAAGTGTGGGCATCTGAAACCAGACTGTATTTCTTCCTGGATCTCATCCTTGCAGATCTCGCACATGCTCAGTGCAGCACAAGCAGTGTAATAGGTTTCAGGTCAGGTTTCCATAGCAACGGCAGTTTCAGAGGAAGTTGCCGCCCCTTCCCAGAAGGCATTGCAAACAGGAAATGATGCAATGGGCCACGGCCAGGGAGGAGGAAGTGAAAAATGAATACAGCAGGTATACAGTAGGTGCTGAGAAAAAAAAAAAAAAATCCAATTTGTTTACAGTGCACAGTTTAGTGAGGGATTCTGAAGAGTTGTACAAGTGGGTGGAACTCCACTTTAAGGAGTCTGGTGTTCATCCATGTAAAAGCCACTGTGTATATGTACAGTAAAGCTGTCGGAGACACCCGGAGACACTCCCAGCTGGGTGGGGCGGGCGTAACGTGCGTTCAGAGCACCCAGAAGTGATGTCAACAGTTCCCGAGTGTCTCCGAGTTCTCCAGGAAGCTCTGAGAGCCGCCATCACCCCCGAACCTCTGGCCACATATAGCGATGTATACTGTACACCAGCGACTTTACTGTAACATACACAGCGGCTTTACATGGATGAGCTCCAGACTCCCTAACATTGTGAGTGTATATCTATTTTTTTTTTTTTTTTTAATTTTTATTTTTTTTTCAAAACTGAGGTACAGTACAGTATTACTACAGTACTGTACAGTATTAATATGAGATTTTTGCTCATATTTTGATCATTTTTATATGAATAAATGGTTTTGGAACTAATTATCTGAGTTTCCAAAATTTCTTATGGGCTTTGATATAAGAGTGCTTTGGATTACAAACCTGCTTCTGGAACGAATTATGCTTGTAAACCAAGGTATTACTGTACATGGTTTCATCTCCAAGCAAAATCTAGTAACAATATTTGTATAGGTTTATGAGGTTTTGAAGGATGCTTATATTCAGCAAATGATTTAACCGCTTGCCGACTGGCTCACGCGTACAGGCAGATTAACGTACCTCTATGTTGCCCTTTAAGAAGCGGTGTGCGGGCGCACCCGCCGCGTCCTCCATGAGTGTGATCGCAGGTCCCGCGGACTCGATTTCCGCGGGGATACCCGCGAACGTCTCACGGAGAGGAAGAACGGGGAAATGCTGATGTAAACAAGCATCTCCCCGTTCTGCCTATTGACAGGGCAATGATCCACCGCTCCCTGTAATCGGGAGCGGTGATCA
Source organism: Lithobates septentrionalis (assembly GCA_037952835.1). NCBI lineage: Eukaryota > Metazoa > Chordata > Amphibia > Anura > Ranidae > Lithobates > Lithobates septentrionalis. The sequence continues at coordinate 625,281 of JBBDGP010002274.1, forward strand.
GTGTCGTGTCACACACAGCCCCTCCCCCCCACAGTTAGAATCACTCCCTAGGACACACTTAAACCCTACAGCGCCACCTAGTGGTTAACCCCTTCACTGCCAGTCACATTTACACAGTTATCAGTGCATTTTTAATTGCACTGATCGCTGTATAAATGTGAATGGTCCCAAAATCTCGCCAAAAGTGTCTGATGTGTCCGCCATAATGTCACAGCCATGATAAAAATCACTGATCGCCGCCATTACTAGTAAAAAAAATAAATAAATATTAATAAAAATGCCATAAAACTATCCCCTATTTTGTAGACGCTATAACTTTTGCGCAAACCAATCAATAAACACTTATTGTAATTTTTTTTTTTTTTTACCAAAAATATGTAGAAGAATACATATCGGCCTAAACTGAGAAAAAAATTTCTTTTTTATATATTTTTTGGGGATATTTATTATAGCAAAAAGTAAAAAATATTGCGTTTTTTCAAAATTGGCGCTTTTTTTTGTTTATAGCGCGAAAAATAAAAACCGCAGAGGTGATCAAATATCACCAAAAGAAAGCTCTATTTGTTGGGAAAAAAGGTCGTCAATTTTGTTTGGGAGCAACGTCGCACGACCGCGCAATTGTCAGTTAAAGCGACGCAGTGCCGAATCGCAAAGAGTGCTCTGGTCTTTGGGCAGCCAAATGGTCCGGGGCTGAAGTGGTTTAAGTATAACTAAAGGCAAAACTATTTTTTTTTTTAATTTTTTGGATTCGAACAGCTGACAGTTTTTATTTCTGTCTGTGTCCCCATTAGGGAGATTCACCCTCCCTATTTGTCCTGTTTACCATTATCACTGAAAGTAAAAGAAAATCACCAATTTTCTGTTGTCCCCAGAAATGTAAGAGGGGAAATCCTCCAATGGGGATACTCGTTCTGGTGACCTGGGGGGTCCCCAAGGAATTCCCTTAATTTGCTGACATTTCCTCTCACTTCCTGTTTGGCTATGGGACAGGAAGTGAAGGTAATACCTCTGCAATGGGACACAGATGGCAAAAAAAAAAAAATTGACAGGGGTTATAACCGTTACTTTATACAAAGTGAAAAAAAAAAGTTTTGCCTATAGTTCCACGTCAAAGTATATTTCCACTTTTACAGCCAAGCTAGGATACCACCACAATTTTTGAATTTGTTACATGTCCCTATTTACAAAGCAAAGCTTAAAAATAAAACATACATTTTTGCTTACCTTTTTTTTTTTAGATGCTCTATTCCAGGGGTAGGCAACCTCGGCCCTCCAGCTGTTTTGAAACTACAAGTCCCATGAGACCTTGCAAGACCCCGGCAATCACAGGCATGACTCCTAGAGGCAGAGGCATGATGGGACTTGTAGTTTCACCACAGCTGGAGTGCAGAGGTTGCCTTACCCCTGCTCTATTCTGTACCCACCTAACAAAGAAAAATGCTACATAGCTCTTTGTTTATCGGGGTGCTGGGCAGCTTTGTCATAACTAAACCTGTCCTGTGTAGCCAGATCTGCATTATCGGTTGTAACTGTCCATAAAAAGGTTTAAAGGTTTACGAGCTTGGTTTCTTGCATTGTATGTTATTGAGGACACATTTGAGACAGCCTCACTCTGACATTGTTCAAAAAAACTTACAAAGGTAATAAATAATAAAAAATAAAAAATAAAAATAGGCATGCTGTGTGGCTGGGAACACATAAAAGACCCATAGTGGGGGGATTTCACAGATTTGACTGCAAAAGTGTTAATACGCATAGGCGACGTTTTAAAAATTTCTACAGGTTACCAGTTTTGAGTTACTTAAATCTTTTGCTAGAATTATTGCTCTCACTCCTCGAACCTCATGTGTGGATTGAACACCCTTTTCATATGCGGGCACAACTTACGCATGCATTTGCTTCTGAGCGCGAGCTCGGCGGGACGGGGCCCCTTAAATTTATTTATTTTTTCTTTATTTTACTTTTTTTATTTTTTTATTTTTACACTATCTTAAAAAATCAAAAAAAATAAATGTATTCCTTTTATTGTACTAGAAATATAGCATGACAGGTCCTCTTAAATGTGAGATCTGGGGGTCAAAAAGACCTCAGATTTCACATTTACACTTAAATGCAATAAAAAAAAATACTAATTAAATGTAATTTTATTTTTTTGCATAAAAAAAAAAAAAAAATTCCTCCTTTTTAAGACCATTGGGCAGAAGTGACGTTTGACGTCGCTTTCCGCCATCTAATGTTATGGAGCCGAGTGGGGGGCCATCTTTTCCCTCACTCTGCTCCAGGCCTGCCAGGGGAGAGGAACCGATTATCTCCACCGCTACCGACGGCCCGCCCCCCAATTAAGTGATCTTGCGGCGAATCCGCCACAGAGACCACTTTTTTATAATAAAGAAAACCGCCCGCCGTTTCTAAAAACACCGGGGTTATGGCAGTAACAATAACAACGGTATTTAGCATCAAAGTACTGACGTACAGCTACGGTGATTTGTGGTTAGTGGTTAAAGTTGCACTATGTGCTGTAATATACTGTAGTAACATTAGTTACATTTATGAAGGGCCGTCTTCCAGTACGGGCAACTTCCAATCTGCTGCCAGAATTAAGCCGGGTCCGGCTGAGTGCTTCTCTAACATTCAAGAGAAGCCCTGTATTCTTATCAGAGCATTTTAAGGCATTTCTTCTGATTGGCCAAAGTGGAGAGACAGGTGGATGACCATTTCTAGCGGTCCAATCAGAGAAAGCACCTGGGGTTGAAGCTCTTTAATTCGGGCAGTAGATGGGAAGTGTCCTACACTGCTGGATGCAGTGAATGCTTCTATAGTACATTACAGCACACACAACGGCCACAATGTTTAATAACCACTTGACCTCCGGAAGATTTACCACCCCCCCCCCCCCCTTCGTGACCAGGCCATTTTTTGCAATACGCCACTGTTACTTTTGATGATTGCGCGGTTGGGTGACACTGTACCGAAACCAAATTTTTGTTTTTTTGTTTTCCCCACAAATAGCGCTTTCTTTTTGTGGTATTTGATCACCTTTGTGTTTTTTTTTATTTTATTTTTTTACTTTTTGCGCTATAAACAAACAAGTACAGACAATTTTGAAAAAAAAACCCCCAAAAAACTTCTTTACTTTCTGCTATAAAACATATCCAAAAATAAAAAAAAAATCTAATTTCTTTATCAGTTTAGGCCAATATGTATTCTGCTACTGGTACATATTTTTGGTAAAAAAAAAAATATCCCAATAAGCATATATTGATTGGTTTGTGCAAAAGTTATCACGTCTAAAACTATGGGATATATATAAATATTTTTTTTTACTAGTAATGGCGGTGATCAGAGACTTATAGCGGGATTGCAGCAGACAGTAACTGACAGTTTTTGGGGACCAGTGACACTAATACAGGGATCAGTGCTAAAAATATGCACTGTCATTGTATTAATGACACTGGCTGGGAAGGGGTTAACATCAAGGGGGCGATCAGAAGGTTAAGTGTGTTCCAAGCCAGTGTTTGTGTAGTGTTGGGGGGGCCCCTTTTACTAGGGGAAGGCATGGATCCGTGTCTCTGCTTTGTATGAACACAGATCCAAGCCTTTCCTACTGACAGAATGGCAATCTGCCTTGTTTACATAGTCAGATCATTGTTCTGCCTCGATGATCGGCGGGTGCTGGTGTCAGAGTCCGCAGTACCCACAGATCAGCTCCCGCTGTGTATTATCACAGCGAGGGGGCGGGCGCTTGCACCCCAGACCTTTGAAGTGTCGGATAACGTACTAGGTACGGGATCTGGCTCAGCAGTGCCACCGTTATACGGGCGTCAAGTGGTATAAAAAAAAAAAAAAGAGAGCACAAGGGACATTATTTATCTTCAGTAAGATGTGTTTGCCCAGCTCCTTCATTCATAGATGCTGATAGTGCAGCTTATATAAAAAAACAAGTTATCTATGAATGGAGGAGGGGCAGATGATTGAAAGCTCCACCCCCTTCATTCAAAGATCCTGTTTCATTCATAGAAGCTGTAGAACGGTTTCTATGCATGGAGGTGCTGGGTGGAAAGGGGGCACATAGCTGGGCACTCTTGATGACTGCCCGTGACAGCTCCCTGCCGAAGATTACTCCTTATTATACTTTATTTTTTGAAAACTACACTTGGGTTTAATGCTTAAACTCCTAACACGTTTTTTGTTTCCTTTTTGGTTAGAAGAAAAATATATGTTTGTCTTTTTTTTTTTTTTTGTGCTCATTTGCTGTCTTTTTGACAGCCTGTAACAGCAGGACTAGAAATGAGTGGAACAGTCAGAGCCGATCCGCCCTATATGCTCACTTCGCAAGCTGCGTAGGGCCCCCGCAAATGACTCGAGGCCCTGCCTCCCCCTCGTGTCATAGCGCGTAGTGCAGTGGGAGGAGGTGGAAGGCGGCGATCGGCAGCTCTATGGTGCCTGTGTGGGCGGTGGGATCTCCCTGGGGCTTGTAGTACTCTCTCTCTCGAGTGTCAGCGTATACAGTGGAGAGGAGAAGAGAAGGGGCATCAGTTTCACTTTCACTCTGCTTGAACACTGTTGCTGATGCCCGGGTCAGAGGCCCCTCTCCGCTGTATACATTTGGAGATAGAACTACTAGCTCCAGAGAGATCCCCCTGCCTGTGGACACCATAGAGCTGCCAATTGCTGCCTCCCACCTCCACCAGCCAGGTACAGGGAACCTCTGCAGGGGGGGGGGGGCGGAGTCAGCTGTTTGGGGACCCTGATGTAAGAGGGGGGCTTTCTGGGGACACTAATGTAAGGAAGGGGCCCTCTGGGGACACTAATGTAAGAGGGGGGACTCTCTGGGGACCCTGGTGTAAGGGGGGACTCTCTGGGGACACTGATGTAAGAGGGGGGACTCTCTGGGGACCCTGGTGTAAGGGGGGACTCTGGGGACCCTGGTGTAAGGGGGGACTCTGGGGACCCTGGTGTAAGGGGAGGCTCTCTGGGGACCCTAATGTAGAGGGAGGCTCTCTGGGGACCCTGATGTAGAAGGGGGCTCTCTGGGGACCCTGATGTAGAGGGGGGCTCTCTGGGGACCCTGATGTAGAGGGGGGCTCTCTGGGGACCCTGATGTAGAGGGGGGCTCTCTGGGGACCCTGATGTAGAGGGGGGCTCTCTGGGGACCCTGATGTAGAGGGGGGCTCTCTGGGGACCCTGATGTAGAGGGGAGGCTCTCTGGGGACCCTGGTGTAAGGGGGGGCTCTCTTGGGACCCTGGTGTAAGGGGGGGCTCTCTTGGGACCCTGGTGTAAGGGGGGGCTCTCTTGGGACCCTGATGTAAGGGGGGGCTCTCTTGGGACCCTGATGTAAGGGGGGGGGGGCTCTCTTGGGACCCTGATGTAAGGGGGGGCTCTCTTGGGACCCTGATGTAAGGGGGGGCTCTCTTGGGACCCTGATGTAAGTGGAGGCTCTCTGAGGACCCTGGTGTAAGGGGGGCTCTCTGGGGACCCTGATGTAAGGGGGGGCTCTCTGGGGACCCTGATGTAAGGGGGGGCTCTCTGGGGACCCTGATGTAAGGGGGGGCTCTCTGGGGACCCTGATGCAAGGGGAGGCTCTCTTGGGACCCTGGTGCAAGGGGGGGCTCTCTTGGGACCCTGATGTAAGGGAGGGGGCTCTCTGAGGACCCTGATGTAAGGGGGGGCTCTCTGAGGACCCTGATGTAAGGGGGGGCTCTCTGATGACCCTGATGTAAGGAGGGGCTCTCTGGGGACCTTGATGTAAGGGGGGGGGGCTCTCTGAGGACCGTGATGTAAGGGGGGGGGCTCTCTGAGGACCCAGATGTAAGGAGGGGCTCTCTGGGGACATTGATGTAAGGGGGGGGGCTCTCTGAGGACCCTGATGTAAGGGGGGGGGGCTCTCTGAGGACCCTGATGTAAGGGGGGGGGGCTCTCTGAGGACCCTGATGTAAGGGGGGGGCTCTCTGAGGACCCTGATGTAAGGGGGGGGGGCTCTCTGAGGACCCTGATGTAAGGGGGGGGCCCTCTCTGAGGACCCTGATGTAAGGGGGGGCCCTCTCTGAGGACCCTGATGTAAGGGGGGGGCCTCTCTGAGGACCCTGATGTAAGGGGGGGGCCTCTCTGAGGACCCTGATGTAAGGGGGGGGCCTCTCTGAGGACCCTGATGTAAGGGGGGGGCCTCTCTGAGGACCCTGATGTAAGGGGGGGGCTCTCTGAGGACCCTGATGTAAGGGGGGGGGCTCTCAGGACCCTGATGTAAGGGGCGGGGGCTCTCTGGGGACCCTGATGTAGGGGGAGACTCTGTCAGGTGTGACTGTGTGGCAATGGCAAATGGTTTACATAGCTCACGGCATCACGGGTCAGGTAGAGGGCCCCTTAGCAGAATTTTGCTTAGGGCCCCAGGGAGGTCAGGATCAGCACTGGGAACAGTTGTCACCGGGACAGGAAATCACAGACCATAAAAATAATAACCTGACAGATGTTCTAACCTCCTCTATTTTACTTTACTTCAAAGCTAGTAAAGGTGAAATCTGGCACTTTTCAGACTGTGTTGTCTGGGTTTATTTTTAGCAGTGTCCTTGGCGTTTGATACAATTAATATGATGTGGTGGATGTCTGCCCCGCTGTCTTCTACTTGTTAAGCTGAATTCCTCTCCGAGTTTACCGCACTGTACAGTATTCTGTCTGAGGTGCAGCACCGTTGGATATTTTGTAATGCACGTGTTTTATGGTGCAGATTCCATTTACTTTCTTTGGGTCAACCCATCCAGCAGACATATTTTGTTTTTGGTAAATGCTGTACTAAAGCTGGAGTCCATGAAAACCGCTTGAAATCAATTGAAATACATTTATGTGAATCATTTAGGTTTAATTCCCACTGATCACCAATGTAAGGAACATTCTTCTCACTGACCACCAATGTAAGGAACATTCTTCCCACTGATCACCAATGTAAGGAACATTCTTCCCACTGATCACCAATGTAAGGAACATTCTTCCCACTGACCACCAATGTAAGGAACATTCTTCCCACTGACCACCAATGTAAGGAACATTCTTCCCACTGATCACCAATGTAAGGAACATTCTTCCCACTGATCACCAATGTAAGGAACATTCTTCCCACTGATCACCAATGTAAGGAACATTCTTCCCACTGACCACCAATGTAAGGAACATTCTTCCCACTGATCACCAATGTAAGGAACATTCTTCCCACTGACCACCAATGTAAGGAACATTCTTCCCACTGATCACCAATGTAAGGAACATTCTTCCCACTGATCACCAATGTAAGGAACATTCTTCCCACTGATCACCAATGTAAGGAACATTCTTCCCACTGACCACCAATGTAAGGAACATTCTTCCCACTGATCACCAATGTAAGGAACATTCTTCTCACTGATCACCAATGTAAGGAGTATAGTAAGATACGGTAATATAGCAATTATTGGTAGGGGCTCCTTAAAAGTAGTTTCAAGGGTTCCTCTGTATTTAAAAGGTTGGGGAAGTCTGCTCTACCCTCCTTCCAGTTTGTCGTGCTGTGTAGGTCATATTATATTGTATGCAAAATGTATGTAATACAGTATTTTTTATTCATGCAAAACTGGATACAATGGAATTTTTGTTGATACCTGTAGAAGATCTAGAAGTGAAGCTCCACACATGTGTAGACGGTTGTGTGTAGACGGTTGTGTGTAGACGGTTGTGTGTAGACGGTTGTGTGTAGACGGTTGTGTGTAGACGGTTGTGTGTAGACGGTTGTGTGTAGACGGTTGTGTGTAGACGGTTGTGTAGTGTGTAGACTGTGACCCATTAATAATTGAACAAAGGTGGCCAGTCAGTTCACAGAGCTGCTCCTATCAGAGGAGCCGGAGGCTCTATATTGGGTCGTAATGAAAAGCAACTTTTCTTCATCCTTTTGCTTATGTTGCTGATTAGGAAGTGGAAGGTGAGAGCTGATTGGTTGTCAGAAGTAACACAGTTATTATTATACAAGATTATAGTACAGTTCTTCTTCTTTAGTCATGAGATCCGTGGTCACGGCTGCATAAGCTATATGGACTCTCTGCTAGAATAGGGGTCAGCATCAATCAAGCAGAACTCCGGGAATTTTTATTTTTAGGTTTATTGGAAACGTCACACATCAAATATATTACCTCTAATGAGGACTATCCTATCCCCAGGTTGCTGCTGTTTACTGTACAGATCATAGTCCATTGATGCTGGATAGATCACACAGCGCTGATCTTTCAGTGCTCCCAATTAGGAGGTTCCGGATCTCATACAGGGAAGTGATTCTGTTTAACCTGCCCCCCCCCCCCCCTCCTCTTCCCTTGTCCATTTACAGAATGAGCGGCATACTGTAAACAGAATACAATGTGTTTTGTGAATGGATGAGGGGAGGGCAAAGGGAAGGGTGAATGATAGGATACACAAGACATCACCAAGATTCAAATAAGAAACATGCCTCTTGTTTTTAGACGATTATTACACAACATTTTTTTTACATAGAAGGAACCCTGTAAATAACTTTCCAGTCTCGGGGAACCCCTGCTAATATTTAATATATCTACAACTCCCTGTACATGAGTGTGATGGTCGTAGGGAAGAATGTTTCTTACATTTGTGGTCAGTGGGAAGAAGAATGACCCCTTTTACAGGCAGCTATAAAGATTATTGGTGTCAATAGGAACTTTATCTAAGAGGCAGAAATTCCTCATTGCTCAGGGAACCCCCAGCAACCTCCAGGATGAGAGGCTGATTTAATCCATGTTTGCTTATCCCAGCGTTCAGATTTATGGGTCGTTTTTACTAACATTAGACAACAGGGTGCCAATGTACAATAGCAGGTTGTAGTCTTAAGAAGTTTTACAATATTTGCACTCGTAGTTATACTGTTATTAGCAAATTCAACTAACTAATATAAAGTAATTTATAAGATGATTGTGCCAATTGCAATACATTTATAAGTGCGTATATTTTGATTAACTGGTGCACACACAAAACATTTTCAGTCCCATGCATGTACTTCACACCTCGGCTGGGCCCTAGTGCATGTACTTCACACCTCGGATGGGACCCTAGCATATCACACCTCGGATGGGGCCCCAGTACATGTACTTCACACCTCGGATGGGGCCCCTCTGCACGCACTTCACAACTCGGCTGGGCCCCAGTGCATGTACTTCACAACTCGGCTGGGCCCCAGTGCATGTACTTCACAACTCGGCTGGGCCCCAGTGCATGCACTTTAATACTCGGCTGGGCCCCAGTGCATGCGCTTCACACCTCGGATCGGCCCCAGTGCATGCGCTTCACACCTCGGATCGGCCCCAGTGCATGCGCTTCACACCTCGGATCGGCCCCAGTGCATGCGTTCACACCTCGGATCGGCCCCAGTGCATGCGCTTCACACCTCGGATCGGCCCCAGTGCATGCACATCACACCTCGGATCGGCCCCAGTGCATGCACATCACACCTCGGATCGGCCCCAGTGCATGCACATCACACCTCGGATCGGCCCCAGTGCATGCACATCACGCCCTCGGATCGGCCCCAGTGCATGTACTTCACACCTTGGATCGGCCCCAGTGCATGCACATCACGCCCTCAGATCGGCCCCAGTGCATGTACTTCACACCTCAGATGGGGCCCCTGTGCACGCACTTCAAACCTCAGATGGGGCCCCTGTGCACGCACTTCACACCTCAGATGGGGCCCCTGTGCACGCACTTCACACCTCAGATGGGGCCCCTGTGCACGCACTTCACACCTCAGATGGGGCCCCTGTGCACGCACTTCACACCTCAGATGGGGCCCCTGTGCACGCACTTCACACCTCAGATGGGACCCCTGTGCACGCACTTCACACCTCAGATGGGACCCCTGTGCACGCACTTCACACCTCAGGTGGGGCCCCTGTGCACGCACTTCACACCTCAGATGGGGCCCCTGTGCACGCACTTCACACCTCAGATGGGGCCCCTGTGCACGCACTTCACACCTCAGATGGGACCCCTGTGCACGCACTTCACACCTCAGATGGGACCCCTGTGCACGCACTTCACACCTCAGGTGGGGCCCCTGTGCACGGACTTCACACCTCAGGTGGGGCCCCTGTGCACGGACTTCACACCTCAGGTGGGGCCCCTGTGCACACACTTCACACCTCAGGTGGGGCCCCTGTGCACACACTTCACACCTCAGGTGGGGCCCCTGTGCACACACTTCACACCTCAGGTGGGGCCCCTGTGCACACACTTCACACCTCAGATGGGGCCCCTGTGCACGCACTTCGCACCTCAGATGGGGCCCCTGTGCATGCACTTCACACCTCAGATCAGTGCCACACCCTGTACCTTTAGAAATGTGGAGTGCCTTTTGTGGACATGCTGGCGGGTGGACTTTTTCAACACAACATGCCGATGTCCTCAGCCATCAGCAGGCTTTCAGTGATGTCAGGAAGGAGCGTGCCCTCTTAGGAGGGTACACACTATTGTCATTGGGCCAAGAAGAGGAGGGTCCTCTCTTCTATGAAGCCTGACAAAAGGTTATAACCCTCCCACACCCCAATATTAGCAGGAGTTACTGTGCCTGTACACCTTAAGGATATGTTCCTAAAGGTGAACTTGGCCTTTAACAACGTACTTCTCTGCAAATGAGGACAGGTAAATAGCAATATACTATTTTTGTGCTCTTTGGGTCAGATATGCATGCCTTAATATACTGTATATACTTCAAGTGAAATAATATTCGTATCCTTTTTTTTTTTTTCTTAATCACTACATTATTGTTACATTCTTATGTTCTATCTATTGATATATTTATGGATCTCTCAATCTATCTATTGATTTATCAATCTGTCAATGGATCTCTGTTACATTCCCAATGAGGAAATGGAGCAGTTGACCTGTCAGCCCCAGCTGTATGGCAGAGGGAGGATTGTCGCTTCTTGTTGAGAAACTGGGCCCGGCTGTAAATTTAGTGGGAGGTAGCACTATTACTTGTTTTATAGCGATGCAGAATTTTAAAGAGGCAGTCTTTTTTTCTCTTTCCAGGGTATAATCCAGAAAATAGTGGACAGTCACAAAGTGAAGTGCGTGGCCTCGTACGGAATACGGTTGAGTCACCTGCGCTCCGAGGAGGTTCATTGGCTGCACCCGGATATGGGCGTGTCTCATGTGAGAGAGAATTATGAGCAGGCCCATCCGCCTGATGAGTGGAAGTAAGTTAAATGGTCCTCTACCCCTGATTGCGCTGTAAAAACATTACGCCCCTTTCACACTGGGGCGGGGGCGGCATCAGCAAAACGCTTTACCGTCGATATTCGGCCGCTAGCGCGGGGGGGGGAGGGTTTACCCCCCCCCCCCCGCGCTAGCGACTGAGAAAGGGTTAAAAACCACTGCAAAGGTGCTTTGCCGGCTGTATTGTCGCGGTGTCCCATTGATTTCAATGGGCAGAAGCGGTATACACACCGCTCCAAAGATGCTGCTAGCAGGACTTTTTTTTTTTTCCCCCCGTCCTGCCAGCGCACCGCTCCAGTGTGAAAGCCCTCGGGGCGTTCACATTGGAGACAAAGCAGCGGCACTTTCAGGTCGGTTTGCAGGCGCTATTTTTTAGCGCAATAGCGCCTGCAAACCGCCCCAGTGTGAAAGGGGCCTTAGGATAATCCACTCTTGGTTGTCATGGAAAAGGATTGGAAGGATTCGCCCCTATTTCTAATCACAACTCAATATTTTGGATTTTCTTTCACTTTCTGTACTAGTGACAGTGGTCCACTAGAATAACCTCGAGAGGGTTAATCCCCCCCCCCCCCCCAAAAAAATAGAGACATAGCAATAAAAACTTGACAGGGGTTATATCTCTTCACCACTTTTATCCAGAACAAAAAAAAAAGTTTTAACGAGCGTAAACGCACTAAAAAGGGGCCTGCACTGTTTTTGGGCAACATGGCAGACTGCACTGCTTAAAACATGTGTTCATTGTGACGCACTGCAGTGCAGGTCTGTTTGTTTACACCGTAGAGGCACATTGGGGCACCAATCAGAATAGACAATGCAAGTTTTTTTTACATATTTGCCACACACACACAGAAGAGTGTTTGGTTCAGCGTAAAGAAGCATCACTTGGCCCTTGCAGAACCTGAACCCCCTGACTTCTGAACACGTTCCTCTGGACGCTGTAAAAGCAGCACAGGGGTGACCTTCCTAGAATACCGCGTCCAGGTAGGTTTTTACCTTGTATTAAAAAAAAAACAGCTGATCTGTGAACAATTCCAACCTGGCGATGCCCGCCGGAGAGCAAAATTAATCCCTCTCATGTGATAGAGATTTCATCTGAAAAGCCATTTCATTCTCTAGTCTGTCTTATGCAAATCTGTATTTTTAAGTTGCACAAATCCCCCCCAACAAACACGAGCAACTTATCTGCATTCGCCGAGTCTTCATGCCAAGTGAGGAAATGAAAATGCACAGCAGATAGTGGTAGACGGTTTCTGTGTGCTTCGCTGTAATTAGATTGATCTGGAACTGTAATGTTTCATATTAATGAATGTCTGAATCGTTCTTGGCAAGAGGAATGGCGATAGGAGGTGGCAGGCTGTATTAATATTATGTCCTTCGTGTTGGAAGCAGATGGTAAAAAAAAACCAAGGTTGTAAATTCTGACTGAATGTAAAAAATACCACACTTCCATTTTCTTCTTTATGCTTTAATGCTATGATAACAGAGCGAGAAAATAAAATATGTAAAGCGAATTGATTTACTGTGCGGTAAAATGCAAGGTCTGTTTATTACATCGTAGCTCCCTTCCCATTTTTACAAATTGAGACAATAAAGCTGTACTGCCTGTGGATAAAAAGTTAGGAGGGTCTCGTACCTAATTTGACGAGGGGTTTTTTCCTTGCGCCTCCTGTACTACACCCCCTGGAATTGGTGTAGAAAGACAAAGGAGTTTATTTACTAAAGGCAAATAGACTGTGCACTTTGCAAAGTGCAGTTGCCCTCTGCAAGAGCAGTTGCGCCGGAACTTATGAAATGAGGGAGAGCTGTGCTGACTTCCATCGTCCAATCATGTGCAAGCAAAAATGTGTTTCTTTTATTTTCCTTGCACGTGAAGCTTTACCTCATTTACTAAAGTCTGAAGCAATTGCACTTAAGGTACACAGTCTGTTTGTCCTTAAAGCGGTAGTAAACCCGCTGTCTTTTTTTTTTTTTTTTTCCCCCTACACCTGTAAGGGAAAAGGCATAATGAGCTAGTATGCACCGCATACTAGCTCATTATGAGATACTTACCTTAGAACGAGGCGCCGACATCTCACCCAGTCCACGCCGAGGGAGCTGACATTTCCCCTCGGCATGTCTTCCAGGTATTGCGGCTCCGGCGCTGTGAGTGGCCGGAGCCGCGATGTCGTCACTCCCGCGCGTGCACGCGGGAGTCTTTTTTTCCGGCAAAGTCCGGCGCCTGCCGGGCTTTCAGCCGGGAATCCCCTGTGCGCATGTGCCGTACAGGTTTAGGAGAGATTTTTTTTACCTACAGGTAAGCCTTGTTATAGGCTTACCTGTAGGTAAAAGTTAAAAAAAAAGGTATACAACCGCTTTAAGTACTTTACTGGCAGCAGTGTTATTCGTCTAGCGGTCCCTTTTTTTTAAAGAGCAGGCTAAAATTCAAAATGTAATAACTTTATCAGGCTGTGTATTAGAAGGGCTTTGGTGGAAGTCAGGTTGCACACAATCAGTGGTTTTCAGTATTTGACTTAACTGTGATGTCTCTGGTAACACCATATATTGTAAAAACATGTTGTGTTCTACGGCGTTCATGTTGATTTGTTTTCTGCTTTTTTTGCAGGTATGAGCTGAGGATTCGGTATCTGCCCAAAGTATTCGTCAACCAATTCGCAGAGGATAAGCCGACCTTAAATTTCTTCTATCAGCAGGTAGGTGACCTCTTGTAGGGGGGGGGGGATGAATTATGTATGGAACGGTAATCTCCGCAGATCGCTACTCTGCAGTGCGTTTAGTCGGGCGCCATTGCCTGGAGCGAAGTAGTCTTGTGTATTCAATGCGACCTTTCAGTTAATAGAAAACCAGCCTGTTCTGTAGGTGTATCTCTGCTTGCTTTTCACGCACTACCTCATCTGTTTTCCCGTGCAGCAGATACGGTACTTTGCCATTTCCTTTCTAAAGGGATGAGAGAGAGAAAAAGAAATCTGCCGTAGACTCGTTCATGAGGAACTAGCTCCTTAACTTTCTGAGAATATTGAGAAATTATGGATGATCCCCACGTGATCATTTTATTGTATTCAGCGATATAATTAAAGAGGAACTTCATTTTTTTTTATTTTTTTTTTTAAGTTTGCAGCCACAAATACTGTATCTGCTAAATTTTTAAAATCAGGCTCTTATCAGTGCCTGGAGTTAAGTGCTATGGTCCTGCAGCCGGTTCTTCTAACTGCTTGGCCCTGGTGCTGCCATTTTCATTATGGGAGATGGCTGTGGCTACCAGAGGAACCGCAGCCCACTCCCCACTGTGAATGGTCCTGCAGCCTTCTGGGACATGTGACATGTCCGAGGAGGCTGCAGGAGGGAAGGGGGGCAGAACAAGGGATGTTATCTTCGCCTAGGCAAGGATTGTGTAAGTGGGAGCAGGTACTGATTAGATTCGGTACTCACTGCCCCCCCCATAGCTACATATACTTCCCAACACCTCCCTCAACCTTCCCCTCCACCACCACTCTTTTTGGACAGGGATGGGAGTAGTGTACCGTAAGCTACAAGTTGCTAATATACATGGGGTCGATCACTACCTCACCCCACCCCACCCCCTCGTGTGTCAGTGCTGGATGTATGAGCAGCCAGTCATCAAATACCAGTGCTGTCGCATAGGAAGAAGTGAAATCAATCACATGATATCCCTTAGAGGCCGAGAAACTGAGCCGGTAAGTGGTTATGGGGAGGGGCTTCACTTTAACCCTTTCATGCCTAAGCCCACTTCTGACATTTGCTTACAAGTTAAAAATCCGTATTTATTGCTAGAAATAGAAACTTACTTGCAACCCCCCCCCCCCCCCCCCAAAAAATAAATAAATAAATATATATATATATATATATATATATATATATCAGAGTCCCTAGAGAATAAAATGGTGATCATTGCAATATTTTGTATAACCTTATGACTAAGGCCTTATAGGCTGAATCATGTCAACTGACTTAATATGCGTTTGTTCACTGTGGCTATTCAATAAAATGAAGAAATTTTAAGAGCAACAACCGGAGTATAATAAAGTTTATTCCATAAGATCAAATAGCACCCTTGCACTTGGGAATCTCTTGAGTAATATGGGTGAGAGGTAGAGAGCTCAAGCACATCGCACAGGGAGGTTGTGAAGAGCAGCGGTAGACGATCCTGATGCTGGCTGCATGGGGGACCCGCTCAGAATGACTGGCTGTGTATTCACATAGAGCGGCATCTGCCACCACCGTAGCTCCTCATGGCCAAACATTGTCAAGGGACGGGGCAGTAACACATTTCGAGGGTGCTTCCTTTTTGTCAAAGGTTTGACAAAGAGAACACCCTCGAAACACGTTACCGTCCATCCCTTGACATAGTGTTTGTAATATTCCATAATACAACAGTACATTTTAGTTCTATATTATAATACAGTATAATTATATTATTGTGCAACCCCAAAGCAACAGTCCACACAATTGGCGGCCACATCGAAGGTCTTACTTGGCTCAACTTTTCTTGAGCCAATATGGCCCAATAAACCTTATTGACTCCGTGGCAACAATGCCGTCAGACAATAAAATTGTTGCTATTATGAAGTACTTGAATTTGGAACACTTTATCTGTATTTCCAATGAAAGTGTCATTCTCCCTTCATGAATTTGACGTACAGCTTCCGCCAGTATCCACACCTCCCAGTAATGTGTGGGAAATGCCTTACTGATTCGCCCTGAGTCTTTATGGCTGTCTGGTCCTTAGTCATACTTTTATTTGATGTGACCACAGGAGAACATTGGCTCCAGGCAGACCATGTACAAACCTTACTGGCAAGTTTTTATCTGAACTGTAGCTCTACTTTTAGATTGGTAATTCATTTTACAATTTCCCTTCTGCTAAATGTATTAGTGGAATTGCCCAGAACTCTAAACATATTATCAGTAGTGTGTAATGTCTGTACTTGTCTTACTTTTGTTTCCGGGACATGAATTTTGTTTCTGCATCTTCACATGATTGTGCCGATTTCTGCATCTTCACATGATTATGCTGATCAATTTTGCTGGACACATCTCCCGGGCCTCTGCTCAGCCTGTGCGACACTGACTGGGGGCACATCATCTGAATGAGACCTGACAGATATTGCATACATTTTACCATGCAAAGGCCTTGCTGCAGGGCAGAATTTATTTAAATGAACTGTGATGCAGAGTGTGTGTGGGTTGGTTAGGAGTCTTTCATTGGCGCTTTCAATTATGTGCATATAAGCTTACAGAAAACCAGTCAGAACCGGACTGATGTGGGAATCTGAAAATTAAAGTGGTTATAAAGCCTAAAACATTTTTTACTCTACAGAGGACCTTCACCCACCCGCAGCATTCTCCTCCTCTCCACCCACCTGCAGCATTCTCCTCCTCTCCACCCTCCCGCTGCATTCTCCTCCTCCTCTCCACCCTCCCGCTGCATTCTCCTCCTCTGCACCCTCCCGCTGCATTCTCCTCCTCTGCACCCTCCCGCTGCATTCTCCTCCTCTGCACCCTCCCGCTGCATTCTCCTCCTCTGCACCTTCCCGCTGCATTCTCCTCCTCTGCACCCTCCTGCTGCATTCTCCTCCTCTGCACCCTCCCGCTGCATTCTCCTCCTCTGCACCCTCCCGCTGCATTCTCCTCCTCTGCACCCTCCCGCTGCATTCTCCTCCTCTCCACCCTCCCGCAGCATTCTCCTCCTCTCCACCCTCCCGCAGAATTCTCCTCCCCTCCATTCCTCTCGCAGCATTCTCCTCCTCTCCATCCTCCCGCAGCATTCTCCTCCTCTCCATCCTCCCGCAGCATTCTCCTCCCCTCCAATCCTCCCGCAGCATTCTCCTTCTCTCCATCCTCCCACAGCATTCTCCTCCTCTCCATCCTCCCACTGCATTCTCCTCCTCTCCATCCTCCCGCTGCATTCTCCTCCTCTCCACCTTCCCGCTGCATTCTTCTCCTCTCCACCTTCCCGCTGCATTCTCCTCCTCTCCACCTTCCCGCTGCATTCTCCTCCTCTCCACCCTCCCGCTGCATTCTCCTCCTCTCCACCCTCCCGCTGAATTCTCCTCCTCTCAACCCTTCCGCAGCATTCTCCTCCTCTCCACCCTCCCGCAGAATTCTCCTCCCCTCCATTCCTCTCGCAACATTCTCCTCCCCTCCAATCCGCCCGCAGCATTCTCCTCTCCATCCTCCCGCAGCATTCTCCTCCCCTCCAATCCTCCCGCAGCATTCTCTTCCTCTCCATCCTCCCGCAGCATTCTCTTCCTCTCCATCCTCCCGCAGCATTCTCCTCCTCTCCATCCCTCCTGCAGAATTCTCCTCCCCTCCATCCCTCCTGCAGAATTCTCCTCCCCTCCATCCCTCCTGCAGAATTCTCCTCCCCTCCATCCCTCCTGCAGAATTCTCCTCCCTTCCATTCCTCCCGCAGAATTCTCCTCCCTTCCATTCCTCCCACAGAATTCTCCTCCCTTCCATTCCTCCCACAGAATTCTCCTCCCTTCCATTCCTCCCACAGAATTCTCCTCCCTTCCATTCCTCCCACAGAATTCTCCTCCCTTCCATTCCTCCCGCAGAATTCTCCTCCCTTCCATTCCTCCCGCAGAATTCTCCTCCCTTCCATTCCTCCCGCAGAATTCTCCTCCCCTCCATTCCTCCCGCAGAATTCTCCTCCCCTCCATTCCTCCCGCAGAATTCTCCTCCCCTCCATTCCTCCCGCAGAATTCTCCTCCCCTCCATTCCTCCCGCAGCTTTCTCCTCCCCTCCAATCCTCTGCAGCACAGATTACAGGGTTTTTTCTTTTAGTTTTTTTGTTCACCTTCTTCTCTTGCTAAAGGCCTCGCTCCGCCCCCCATCTTCTGGCGTTCTCATAGGCGGATGACATTGATGCCCCGGTGCCTTCTGGGATGCATGATGTGCAGTCCCATTCAGTAAGGAGGAGGGGTTGGGCCCTAGCATGCCTACGCCTGAAAGAGCCAGCAGCTGTCAGGAGGAAACATGGCAGCGCCGGACCCATGCAGCAGCTTCAGAGAAGAAATCCCAGCAGCTCAACGCTGGATCCACTGGCTAGTTGAGTATCCTTACCGTGCAGAACACCGTATCACAGTAAGCAGGGGCAAGCAAATATTAAGGCTAATGGGAAAGGCTGAAATTCCTCTCTTATTTCATTCCTTGCATTGAGATAAAAAAATGTTTAAAGCAGTTACTAAAGCCCAACTCTGGGCAAATAAAAAATGATCCCTAAAACCGGCCATAGACCTTGTAAATCTTGGCTGGTTCAGCAAGGACCGGCTGAAATTCAAACCATGTATTGGGCAGTCTTAATGTACCCAAGTTGATTGATTATTCACCAGCCTGTTGGATTTTTTTTTTTGTAAAATCTTTATTTAACAACATTTTAGTAGAAAACTACATACATTTTAGAAATGCGAGGTAAGACACATATAAAACTTGTCCAAATACCAGCTAGTGCAAATAAGTATATCGGACCCACGGTGGCGGCACAACCATTAATCTATAATAAACACCCTGAGTCAGGAAGGACATGTGGCAGTATGCCGGCCTAAACCAGCCACAGCCCCATTCGAAGTGCTAAGTGATCAGGAGAGCCAACGGGTGAGCACCTCCCTGTCAACGGTCCGAACAGAGGGGGGTAATATACATTTTACATGCAATTATGGTCAGCAGCTATAGCCGCTAGCAGTAATCACTGTGTTCTCCCGTGGGAGAACACAATGGCTCCACGGGAAGGATTCCCCCATCAAAATTGAGACATTTTCTTTCTTGCAACTTGTGGTTGCAGGAAAGAAAATCGCTCCATCTGTGGCCAGATTTGCAATGGGGCTGTGCCTGCACTGCAAGGGCTAATTGCTTATTTATGTCTAAGGGAGTAATAACAGGAAATATACTTACCTGATCCGTTGCTCCTTCCTGCAGCTAGACCATTCCCTGCAGCTTCTGGACCCTCACTCTAGTTGTCCAGTGTGTTGGCATCATCAAAACCAGGGCAGGGTCCATAGTCCTGCTCTGGACATGATGCCAAGGGCAGTGAACCTTCGGATCGTGGCAGAGCGGCACAGCCCCACTGCAAGGGCTCTTTTTTTTTTTTTTTCTGCCTTGAGTTGGGCTTTAAGTTATGCAAACAGGCTTATAAGAGCAAACTCTCTACGACTCAATAAGGACATTAAGTGGCAATATAGCACAGTCTCCTTAAGAATTTGTAAGCACAGATACTAGAGAACGACCGCTATTTCAGAATACGCTACCTAAATGAGTATTTTATCTTGGAGTCTGTGACTTCATCTCTCACAGTGGAGTTTAGGGTAGATCTGGTTACACAAACAGTTGGTGAGATCTCTGGGCTGGCACCACAGGCAGGAGGCTGGGAGAGTCCTAGGGCTTGTACCACAGGCAGGAGGCTGGGAGAGTCCTAAGGCTGGTACCACAGGCAGGAGGCTGGGAGAGTCCTAGGGCTGGTATCACAGGCAGGAGGCTGGGAGAGTCCTAGGGCTGGTACCACAGGCAGGAGGCTGGGAGAGTCCTAGGGCTGATACCACAGGCAGGAGGCTGGGAGAGTCCTAGGGCTGGTACCACAGGCAGGAGGCTGGGAGAGTCCTAGGGCTGGTTCCACAGGCAGGAGGCTGGGAGAGTCCTAGGGCTGGTTCCACAGGCAGGAGGCTGGGAGAGTCCTAGGGCTGGTACCACAGGCAGGAGGCTGGGAGAGTCCTAGGGCTGGTACCACAGGCAGGAGGCTGGGAGAGTCCTAGAGCTGGTACCACAGGCAGGAGGCTGGCAGAGTCCTAGGGCTGGTACCACAGGCAGGAGGCTGGGAGAGTCCTAGGACTGGTACCACAGGCAGAAGGCTGGGAGAGTCCTAGGGCTGGTACCACAGGTGGGGGAGGCTGGAGACCCAGGACATCTCAAGTGAAGCACAGTCCTGAAACTCGTCAGGGAGGTGTGCTGGGTGGCGTGCCCTCAAAAGTGCTGAAACAATAACGTTGTTTTTATGCCTAATGAAAGAGTGGTGTTAAGCTTTTTATTATGTTATAAAGTATTTTTCTGTACTTGCAGCTTTTTAAAGAGAAAAATTGGAAAGTGTGTATGCACGAAAGAGCTGTACTGCTTTAAGCAGTAACTTGTGATACAGTCCTTGCGAATAGACTTTAAAGTTGATGTTACCCCAACATTTCTTATTTCTGATACATATCTGTTGTACGTGTATTAAAAAGTCTCCCGCTCTCTTTGTATATCTTCCTGTGTGTGAAATACCTGGTGATCCTGCCAGTGCCACTGCTTTTCTATTTCAAACTGACCATGTCAGGGCATAGGAGCACATCCCAGCATGGTCAGTTTGCTTTTTTGCGTTCTACTTGGGAGCTCAGCCTGCTTGTACTGAAGTGATTAGATCTCTGCTGACATGCCCCCCTGTGCAGCTCTCCACTGGGAAAATCACTGTACTGCTGTTTCTCTGCCTCCTGCTGTCCTGCACAACTTTTCACAGTGTATTTCTGTGTCTGCATTTTACACTGGACTGTGCCTGTTCAAGCTGATGTGGATAATGTAAATTCATTGGTTCCTATGCCTGTACTGCCTTTCTGTGAACTTTCCATAAGGCTACGTTTCCACTAGTGCAGGGTTATGCAATTAGCGGACCTCCAGCTGTTGCAGAACTACAAGTCCCATGAGGCATTGCAAGACCCTGACAGCCACACGCATGACACCCAGAGGCAGAGGCATGAAGGGACTTGTAGTTTTGCAACAGCTGGAGGTGCGCTAATTGCATATCCCTGCACTAGTGCGACTTATCATGCAACTTGGTACTGAAAAGCCGCATGACAAGTCGTACCCCATGATTTCCATTGAGTACCGTTCATATCTATGCGACTTCAAAGTAGTCCCTGCACTACTTTTGGTCCCTCTTTGATGCAACTTGTTTCAAGTTGCATCAAAATTGCATGACTTTCAAGTCGCAGTAGTGGAAACCTAGCCTAATGCAGTACACACCAAACTGGATGGCAGAGCTGTGCATGCAGGTTGCAAAGGGCTCGGGGATCATCCCCTGGGCTTGATCACGTGACCTGCTTCCTTGTCACATGACCACACGCTGCTTAATGTGTTGGTTCTACCTTGTGTGAAGGAGGACACCTCCTGCTTGCTTACTTGGCATCTTGCACCCTGAGGAACTACCTGCTCTGGGGTGCGTTAAACATGTTCTTGTGTGTCATGTTCACTTTAAAGGGATAATTTTAGGGCCAGGCTTGAAACGTTAAAAATTACAGGGCAGTAATGATTTTCAGCTTCTGACACCTCCCTCCCATTCTGTGTTATTCTTCCAGCTGGCTACGTCCTCGTCTCAGGGTCAATGTGATCAGCTGCGCTATTTGCCTGAGCCATTATTATATTTCAGGAACTGCACTCAGTACACCCCCTCCGCGCCCCCCCCCCCCCCCCCATGTGATTTTCTTCGAATATGATCATTAAATGAGTGTCCTTGAATAGCTGATGTTCCACAGGAGTATGCTGCTGTATGATTTTTAACTTCATTTTGGAAAAAAGTAAAAAGGCGACCTATGTCAAAAACAAAACTGAAACGTATATTTATGAAGATTTCTTCTTCATGGTGGTAAAGCTGAATTTTTAAGGCAGTCACTGAATGCTGATGCTGTTCGGTAAACCTGCTACTTCTGTCTAGGAAACTAGGAAATTCCACTTGATATACCAAATAATCTGAAATTCCGGTCGTGAATCGTTCTATTGGTACGGACTTGCCTCACAAAAGGTTCTTGCTTTTTTTATTTACTTGTATTCTCTCCCTGACAGAGCGCTAAAAGGTTGCCCTGTCTCCGATTAAGGAGCTCCCAAAAACTGTCATTTAACAAACATGCTACTAGAAACGAAAAGGCTTTTTGCTCATTGAAATCTCACTGTCCTTCAGACTGAATGCCACCAGTCCTGAGCTCAGTCAGGAGACAGAACAAGCTTCCATGTGGACCCAACAGCCAGACACTGCACACATTTCTGCTTTGACAGGAAGAGAAAACGTATGAATAACAGCACACACAGCTAATCCCTTTAGATAAGGCTGCGCAGTTTTAATGGCTTATTTAGTAGAGACATTTGAATTTTTAAAAAATACCCCTTCCTAAATGCTTTTCTTTTATCCCTCCTGATTTTTTTTTTTTTTTTGTTTTTTACAGGAGTTTATTTATTTTTTTTTTAATTTCCTCTATTAACAGGTTTTCCAAAATTTAAATATTTAAAATCTTATTCGCTAACTACCTATTGTTTTTAAAGCGGTTGTATACCCGCTGTTTTTTTTTTTCCTACACCTGCAAGGGAAAAGGCATAATGAGTTAGTATGCACCACTTACTAGCTCATTATGAGATACTTACCTTAGAACGAGGCGCCAGCATCTCATCCTGTCTACGCCGAGGGAGCTGACATTTCCCCTCGGCGTGTCTTCCGGGTATCGCGGCTCCGGCGCTGCGAGTGGCCGGAGCCGCGATGTCGTCACTCCCGTGCATGCACTTCTGTCCGGCAAGCTCCGGAGTTTGCCGGGCTGTCAGCCGAGAATCCCCTGTGCGCATGCGCCGCTGCAGTCAGCGGCTTATTGCGAGGGGACTATCTCCTAAACCGTACAGGTTTAGGAGATATTTTTTTTACCTACAGGTAAGCCTTATTATAGGCTTACCTGTAGGTAAAAGTTAAGAAAAAAGGTATACAACCACTTTAAGCTCTAATGAGCAGGACCCTCTGATTCCTCCTGTATTTAAAGCGGAGTTCCAGTCCCCAAATCCTTTTTTTTTTATAAACACTCCTCCATACTTGTTTAAACATATCTAGCAACATTTAGAACATGTCCTATGTGAAGTCCCTGTAGTTTGTGTTTAAAATATTTCAAGACTAACCAGATAGTTACATAGTAGGTGAGGTTGAAAAAAGACACAGGTCCATCAAGTCCAAGCTATGTGTGTAATTATATGTCAGTATTACATTGTATATCCCTGTATGTTGCACTCATTCAGGTGCTTATCTAATAGTTTTTTTAAACTAATCAATGCCCCCCGCTGAGACCACCGCCTGTGGAAGGGAATTCCACATCCTTGCTGCTCTTACAGTAAAGAACCCTCTACGTAGTTTAAGGTTAAACCTCTTTTCTTCTAATTTTAATGAGTGGCCACGTGTCTTGTTAATCTCTCTTCCGCGAAAAACTTTTATCCCTATTGTGGGTTCACCAGTACGGTATTTATAAATTGAAATCATATCCCCTCTCAAGCGTCTCTTCTCCAGAGAGAATAAGTTCAGTGCTCACAACCTTTCCTCATAACTAAGATCCTCCAGACCCTTTATTAGCTTTGTTGCCCTTCTTTGTACTCGCTCCATTTCCAGTACATCCTTCCTGAGGACTGGTGCCCAGAACTGGACAGCATACTCCAGGTGAGGCCGGACCAGAGTCTTGTAGAGCGGGAGAATTATCGTTTTATCTCTGGAGTTGATCCCCTTTTTAATGCCAATATTCTGTTTGCTTTGTTAGCAGCAGCTTGACATTGCATGTCATTACTGAGCCTATCATCTACTAGGACCCCCAGGTCCTTTTCCATCCTAGATTCCCCCAGAAGTTCTCCCCCCAGTCTATAGATTGCATTCATATTTTTGCCACCCAAATGCATTATTTTACATTTTTCTACATTGAACCTCATTTGCCATGTAGTTGCCCACCCCATTCATTTGTTCGGATCTTTTTGCAAGGTTTCCCCATCCTGCGGAGAAGTTATTGCCCTGCTTAGCTTAGTATTGTCCGCAAATACAGAGATTGAATTGTTTATCCCATCCTCCAGGTCGTTTATGAACAAATTAAATAGGATTGGTCCCAGCACAGAACCCTGGGGGACCCCACTACCCACCCCTGACCATTCCGAGTACTCCCTATTTATCACCACCCTCTGAACACGCCCTTGTAGCCAGTTTTCTCCATCTCAGATTCAGATCTCGGAAGAATGGAGGTTCCATGTCATCTGTGGGCATCTGAAGCCCTCTTCTCTTGATTTCCGGGATTCGGTGCAGCTGACTACCCAGCATGCACCTCCCGATCTCGCGCCTCCACACTGAGCAGATTTCTCTCTTCCTGATGGGTTGCCAAAACAATGGCATCGGGCGGAAGTTCCTGCCCCATTGCTATAGCAACCTGCCAATCATGACATCCCGGTCCGCCCGTTCACGTAATTTCCGTGAAACCTTGCAAATCACTAGGTGATCTGCAAGGTTTCCTGGGATATGTGATGCCGCTATCCCAGGAGCCCTTGCCGATCGCCTAGTGACGGAATTGCCTAAGTGGCTGCAGCCAGAAGTGCTGCAGAAGAAAATTGAAAAAACTTATGTACAAAGAAAAAAAAAAAAATAGCCATTTATTACAGCATTTAGGATGGGCATGAGCATGATTGGACCTGCAAGAACAGCTGGAACTCCGCTTTAATTGCATTGTAGCTGTACTGTTTGCCCTCCTTTTGTAAAGCGCTGCACAAACTGTTGGTGCTATATAAATCCTGTATAATAATAATAACAGAAGACATGCTCTTGTCATATGATACTTTCTTGCATGTCCCTTCCTTCTCTCTGAATTTTTAGAGCGTGGCGTTTGCAACTAGGAAACATTTGTTTGGTTGAGGGCGGTTGTAGGAAGGTTAGGACATCCTTTTGACACCTTTAAAGAGACACTATCGACTGCAAAAAAGATTCCAGCTGAATATTCCCTGCAACAAACCAGGTTTCGACTCCTCTGGTGGCCTTTGCTTCCTGCCGTTTGCTAGGTTTTCATGAGCAAGAGGTATTCTACTCACCTGTCCGTCAGCCTTTGTCTTATGTTTGCTCAGCAATACAAAAAAAAAAAAAGAAAAAAAGTAGTATACTCACCCTCTTATGGCCCGCCCAGTTCTCTTACCTTTTACTGTAGTAGAGTTATTCTACTCACCTGTCTGGTGGCTTGCATCTCCTACCTTTGCTCGGTTAGCAATAGATAAGTTAGTATACCCCAACTTTTCAGCAGCCCATGTCTCTCTTACTGCCGGTTCACACAGGGGCGACTTGTCAGGCGACCTAGCCGCCTGACAAGTCGCCTCCCGTTCTGTACAATGGAACCGTTCTAATAGGAGCGACGCAAGTCGCTCCGACTTAGAAAAAGGTTCCTGTACTTCTCTTGGCGCGACTTGAGGCGACTTGCATAGACTTCTATACAGAAGTCGTTTTGCAAGTCGCCGTGGCAGTCGTGTGCAGGTCGCCTCGGTGAGGCGACCTGCAAGTCGTGCTGCCCCTGTGTGAACCGGGCCTTACTTTCACTCTTTTTTTGTTACAAAAGAGTTGTTATACTCATCTGTCCAGCGACCTTTGTTTCCTGCCTTCACTCTGTTTGCAGTAGAAAGAGGTATTATACTCCACCTGTACGGTAGCCTGTATCTCCTACCTTTGCCCAGGTAGCAATAGAACAGGTTGTTTACTCGCCTCTTCAGCAGCCTGTGTTTCTCTGTTCACAATAGAAGCGGTATTATGTGAACTTGACAACTTTTGATTAGTTTGCAATAGGGGTGTAACGGATCAAAAAACTCACGGATCGGATCGATCCTCGGATCAGAGTCACGGATCGGATCATTTTCGGATCAGCAAAAAAAAACGAAAAAAAAAAGACAAATCTTGTTACACCCACAGGAGTTTTAGATTTAAAAGCTATTTTCCACACAAAACGGAGCTTATATGCATAAATACAGTATTTTTAGATCGGACGGACTGTTTAGATGTTAAATTTTAAAAGCAGCAGCAAACCTGCTGTCCTTACATGGTTGCTAATGTGACAGAGCACCTCTGATTTTCACATTTAACATTAAATGTGAAAATCAGAGGTGTTCTGTCACATTAGCAAATACTGTATTTATGCATATAAGCTCCGTTTTGTGTGGAAAATAGCTTTAAAATCTAAAACTCTGGTGGGTGTAACAAGATGTCCGCTTGCCCCCTTCTAACTCTATAATTACAGTACTGTGCAAGGGAGTGTGGGGTGTAGAAAGATGGCGGCGACGAAACGTCACTTCCTGACGATACAGCGGCCGCCCCTGGATGTACCAAGATGGCCGCCGCTCCGGAGCTAGGCCGAAGCCGCGGCCTTTCCTATGGCCGAGGCCGCCGAGCGCTCCACGGATCGCGGGTGTGCCGATCCGTGGATCGCGGGTGTGCCGATCCGCGGAGGTTGGCCCGAACGGATCACGGATCACTGACGATCCGTTGCACCTCTAGTTTGCAATGAAAGGTGTAAATGCTGTCCGCTCCGGTGGACTCTTTTTCCTACCTTTGCTTTAATTGCAGTAGAGGAGCTATTATTATTATACAGGTTTTATATAGCGCCAACAGTTTGCACAGCGCTTTACAACATGAGGGCAGACATTACAGTTACATTACAATTTGGTACAAGAGGAATCAGAGGGCCCTGCTCGTTGGATAGAAGTAGTAGTTTACTCCATAAGCAGCCTATGCAGGGTGGTTTTGATTTAAATCAAGCCTTTTTACAAGTGATTTCAATGAATTCGGTTTAAATCATCATTTTTAAAGAGCAACTGTCATCTCTCCTGGAGCGGCTCCTCCTCCGACCCGCTGTGGACTCCCTGACAGTCCCAATCACTTCAATGGGACGGCTGGTGATGCGGCAGTGACACAACAAGGTGAGGGAGGTGGCGGCAGTGGTTGAGTGGATTGCCGCTAACAGGCACTGCCATGATGGATCTGAAATGACAGGTGCTCTTTAAAATGTAAGGACTTATTCTTGTTGGTAGTTAGAATCTTTAACGTTTGCCAACAAAATGAAGGTTTCCTATTTAGAATAATAACTATAACTAGAGATGCACCAAAATTTCGGCCAAAAATTGTGTTCTCGGCATTCGGCCATGGTGCCAATAATGGCACCGAAAACGCAGCGTGATTTTACCGCAAATTCGCAGCAATTTTACTGCGAATTTGCGGCGATTTTGGGCTGATTTTTACCATGCTGTGCTTTTGGGGTTTTTCATAGGTTGTGTGACTCAAAAACCACATCATCAAAAACATAACACAGGTGCGTTAATGATGCGATCTGGCTTCGTTTTCAATGCACTTGAGCTGGACGGTGTGTGTTTTTGTGCGTTTTTTTTTTTTTTTTTTACTGACCAAAAATGCAGCAAGCAGGATTTTTAACACCTCAATGGAATCGCAACAGACCAGTGTGAAGACCTATGTAGAATTTAAAGGGACATTATGTAAACCAATAACATGGTTTTCTTTGTGTTAAACTATTAAGCAAACAGAGTATTGGTAACTGTAAGCGCAAACACACAAGTCCATATATAACAGGAGATATAAAGGGCTGAGCAACTTAGTCCATAGGGGACAGGCTGGAAGTTCAAGGGTTAAGTGGTAACCGGTAATGTAATGGTTAAAGTAGGCTGGCAGGCTAGGCGGCTGCTGTCCTCAGAGAGCTGGCTCTGTTATGGATGAGAGAGGGGTAGAGAAGGAAGCGCCACCTGAGTGTAGTATTAACAAATGATGTTTAATGACACCAGGTAAAAACACACTTACAGGAGAAGGAAGCGCCACCTGAGTGTAGTATTAACAAATGATGTTTAATGACACCAGGTAAAAACACACTTACAGGATAAATCCTGTAAGTGTGTTTTTACCTGGTGTCATTAAACATCATTTGTTAATACTACACTCAGGTGGCGCTTCCTTCTCTACCCCTCTCTAAACTATTAAGCAAGATGATGTTACAATAAGTGTATAAACTTACTACACATTGAATTAAGGATGTGTAACCTCAATGATATGTATATTTTTTTTGTAATGATGGGATCTCTCCCCTTGTGAGTGTTCAATAAAAATGATATTTGAGAAAACAAAAAAAAAGAATTTAAAGGGATACATCATTTTTCTTGAGCTTTTCTTGCGCTAAAGGTGCCAAAAATGGCCGACGATCAATTCATATTAATTTAAATTGATGATATTAATGTAAAAGTCTAATATAATACAATTCTATATAAAAATATATAAATATTTTTTTAAAAAGCTGTCATTTCCCCCCTCTTCATTGTAAAGCGCTGCGTAAACTGTTGGTGCTATATAAATCGTGTATAATAATAATAATTTTCAGTTTCGGTTTTTGGCCAAGTGCATCCTGCGTTTTTGGTTTTGCCACCAAAATTTTCATTCGGTGCACCTCCTAGTTATAACAGTAAATATGTAAACTTCATCTTGTTTTCCTGAGACTCTGATTTGACTGGAAGTGTGCTTGGCAATGTATTATCATCTTTATATTGTTTTATGAAAGGTACTTTCACAGTAGCTCTCTCATTCCTGGTATTTCTGGTCTTGCAGTGGGAATCCAGCCTCTGCTTTTCATTATCCGGAACACAATCTATTCTGTGTAACCTGCTTTTCAGGGATATTAATAGCCGCGTTTGCTCAGAACAAAGCCTGTCTGTGTCGGCGGTGAGGTGCAGCACAGTTAGCGCAGCAGAACGATGTTTTGGGGAATTTCAGTTTGTTCAAGGTCATATTACGAGTCCCTGAGCTGACGCGGACGTGTGATATCCGCGGATCATTCTGGAGTCTGCGGATAAACAAGCTCTCCTCTTAAGGTAGAGCCAGACTGCGAATGTTTGTCAAGAAATACTTCATATTCCCATCGCACACGTTCTTGGCATAAGCTCTCAAGGTTTGGAGGCTGCATCAACAACCAGCTGGATATTGGTTCAAGTCACAACGTAGATATTTGCCAGCACACCAAGGATCGGCACAAAGTGGCGTCCAAACGGGTAGTTTATTGCATGATCACAACACAAGAAAGGTGCAACGTTTCGGAGTCACGCAGGACCCCTTCGTCAGGCTCTGACTGCTGAAGGAGAGGGAGCACTGAAGTTTAAAAATATTGGCCTTATTGCTTAACCACCTGGCTGAGCTTATCGGTAGGAGCTTGGGTCCATATATGTCCAAAGAGACGTATTAGGGCCCTTTTGCAATAATGTGCAATTTCAACACACTGGGGTTGATTTTACAAAAAAGTACAGCATGTTTCCTTTGCAGAGTGGATGACGTGAAACCTAGTGAGCTTTCAGTTCGCTAAGAATGGTGGCAAGGGGCTGCCTGATCAAGTGGCCACTGTGATTGGCTGAGTGAAGAAATGTCATCAGCACACAAAGTATTCCTCAAAAGTATCCAAAGCTTTATTTTCGTGTTCACATTGTAAGCATACGGCAACGTTTTGGAGCCACACAAGGTCACCTGCCTGATGAAGAGGCCCTGTGTGCCTCCAAAATGTTGCTGTAGGTTTACCATATAGCCACAAAAATAAAGTTTTGTACCCTTTTGAGGAACCCTTGGTGTGCGGATGACATTTCTTCTCTCTAATTGTCTACGGCAGGGGTAGGGCAACCTGGGGCCCTCTGCTTTTGTGGAAAACTACATTTCCCATGAGGCATTGCAAGGCTGGCAGTTACAATTACTCCCAGAAGCATGATGGGACCTGTAGTTCTGCAACAGCTGGAAGGCCCCAGGTTGCCTACCCCTGGTCTACGGTTTCCAGCCTGTGGTTATTGCAGCACCCAACATTACTGAACGGCCCTTTTCAGGAATGTGTGCGTGGAGAATATGACACTTGCACTGTGATTGGCTGTCGCAGCCGTCTTATGATCGGGAGCCGCTGGCTTCTGATCATTACTAGAGACCGGGAGCTGTCTTTCACAACTTGGTAACTGTGCTGGGAGTGCATAGTGAGCATTCTTTCAGCACACCTCTGCTGCCCATGGATGCATAATGTGTGGTGTGTGTGTGTGGGTTTAAATGCCCACCCTATTTGCCATTGCACATATGTGAACGGCAAGAGGTATACAAAAAAGTGTCCTAGTTATTTAAACTAGACCAATGTGCAGTAAACAACTCCTTAGATTAACGGGTGACACATCTACTTGAAATATTTTTTTTTGTTGTTGTTTAGACAAACACGTGTTTAAAAGAGAAGTTTGGGAATCAAAACTAAAAACAATCATTTTCGCCCAGATGGCTGTAGCACCAATCCCAGCTGTATCTGTCTCCTGCTGCCTCTAGACTAAGAACTGAGCGATCAAAGACCGCTGATCGCTCAGTTCTTGGTCTTCAGTGTGAACAGAGGG
This sequence comes from Lithobates septentrionalis, assembly GCA_037952835.1. Classification (NCBI taxonomy): domain Eukaryota; kingdom Metazoa; phylum Chordata; class Amphibia; order Anura; family Ranidae; genus Lithobates; species Lithobates septentrionalis. Next base: position 655,696 of record JBBDGP010002274.1, read on the forward strand.
GCTTTGACTGACAGTCACCGGCTTTCTGATCTGCACCTCCAGCGCTCACTGGAGCGCCGGACTCTGGAGGGGGCGGGAGTGGCGGGCTCAGTCTCCCAGCAACTCGGTGAGGCAGCTGCCCGTCAGGCACCTAGGTGGATCCCAACATTAAAATAGGGATTGATCCAGAGCCTGGATCGACTGAATGAAGTCAGCTGGCAGTGAACTTTAGTCGGCTGAAAAAAGGTTCGCACAAATGCAGAACTAAGTGGCTCTAATGACATGCTTTCTATGTTCATATATAGGGTTACATTTATTCTGAAGGAAATGTGCTTTCGAGAGAGTACACCATCAGATTGTAGCCCCACATAGCCATATTGTACATTTGGATTGTAACCTGTATGAACACATCTAGGCTAGCCAAAGATATGACATAATAGCTGAAAAAAATGGCTGAATCGATCTGCCAGTTACGTTTTCTGATGCAGTTTGGACTTTAAAATAAATACCTGTAATGCATTTTATATAACCGATTTCACCTGATGTAAGCAACATTCTGTTTATGGGACAGTGATTAGTGTCTGCATGTAGCATGTCCACTGGAAGAGGTCCATCTGAAAACACTGAACATTGTTCTGTCTTTTTAATGACGTGAAACGCCTACAAAGGTAGGCAGAGGCCATGTGATCTAAGCTTTAGGGAGGGAGCCAGGCACTGTGCAGTCCTTTTTTTTTGTAAGGTAACACCTGGAGCCAAAACTAGTGTGCTGTACATCTTTCATTATAAACATGAACAATTCTGATGTTAGATGATGTCCTATATTACTGTTTGAAAAAGAAGCAGTCGGGCCCCAACAACGTCAAACTTATGGCGAAACGCGTTGGGTGGTGCCTAACGTGACGTCACCACGCACATCGGCCCCTAGCTGGAAAGGAACGCGCAGTGAATGATACCAGCGCTGCTGCTTATTGCATATAGATGCTGGTTTACTTCTAATGCTATGTGAGTGCACTAGTTTAGTCTAATAAACAGAATTTTAAGGACATATTACACTATGAACTTTTATATTTTGCATGTCCCCGTTTTTTGTGAGTCGTGCTGGAGTGAAGCCTGAGGGATTGCTTGGATTGTAACATACATCACAGACCTATTTTGGAATTTTTCCCCAAAGCGTTATTGGCTTCCCAGTGTAGTATAAGAGCCATTGGGCTCTGGTAAGCATCCAATCTCCATGCAACCATGATGCACCAAGCGACTTTGGTAATTGCTTGCTACTTCACCACTGCGCTTGGCTTCCACTTCCTTTCCCCGTGTCATCGCAGCATGGTAAAGAATCAAACCGCACCAATGCTCTTTGCGTTCAATAATTACTACATTCACAAAAAAGGTTGCCAGTAATCCCAGATTGGGAGTTCCTTTGCTGTATTGCACTGTATCTGTAATGTCTTTCTTCTTCCTGTGCTACCATGTCAGCCTTGGTTGGTTGTAGAGATCCCATCTGACGTACTTGCTGATTATCAGCTTGTCCTTGGCTCTCACAAGATTCCTGACAATCTGTAAAAATGAGCTCTTTATTCCGGTTAATTGGTAATCTGTTGTATTAGCCTTGTTCTGCATTAGTCTGCAGGGGCCGCTCGTTAATCGTGTCACATCGGAAGATTTATGACCCCTGTCCTTGGTGCCTTAGCTGGTTGTATGAGATATTTCTTACATTAAAGAGACCCTTTACAAAACATTTGTTAAAACTGCAATCTTCCCGTGTGATTCTATTTCCTTTTAACTTGCTTTGTGGATGTTCTTTACCTGTAAAAGCCTCCCTTTTCAGACCTTCAAAAGCCCCGAGACTACTGCTTGCCATCTTGGACGAGGTTCTGGAAGTCTCTGAGCAGTGGTCTCCAAACTGTGGCCGTGGGCTGGATGCGGCCTTTTGCTTGCATTTTTCTTGCTGTTGGGGCATTGTTCCTCTCACTAATAGGATGCACTATTCTTCCCACTGACCACAGCAATGGTGCACTATTCTTCACAGTGACTCCAATGATGGGGCGCTATTTCTCCTACTGACACCTACAAAGGGGCGCTTTTCTTCCCACTGACCCCAGCAATGGTGCAATATTCTGTTCCCACTGACACCAATGATGGGACATTCTTCCTCTCACTAATATGATGTACTATTCCTCCCACTATTGCACTATTCCTCCCAGCAATGGTTCACTATTCTTCACACTGACCCCAATGATAGGGCGCTATTCCTCCCACTGACATCAGTGATGGGGCGCTATTCCTCCCACTGAAACCAGTAATGGGTTGCTATGCCTCCCACTGAAACCAGTGATGGGGCGCTAGTCCTCCCACTGACACCAGTGATGGGGCGCTAGTCCTCCCACTGACACCAATAATGGGACATTCTTCCTCTCACTAATATGATGTACTATTCCTCCCACTATTGCACTATTCCTCCCAGCAATGGTGCACTATTCTTCACCCTGACCCCAATGAAGGGGTGCTATTTCTCCTGACACCTGCAATGGTGCACTATTCTTCACACTGACCCCAATGATAGGGCGCTATTCCTCCCACTGACATCAGTGATGGGGCGCTATTCCTCCCACTGAAACCAGTGATGGGGCGCTATTCCTCCCACTGAAACCAGTGATGGGGCGCTATTCCTCCCACTGAAACCAGTGATGGGGCGCTATTCCTCCCACTGAATCCAGTGATGGGGCGCTATTCCTCCCACTGACACCAGGGATGGGGCGCTATTCCTCCCACTGACACCAGGGATGGGGCGCTATTCCTCCCACTGACACGAGTGATGGGGTGCTATTCCTCCCACTGGCCACAGGTGCCATGTAATCTTTTTACTTCCACTTCCATCACCAAGCCTGACACGTTGTCCATCTCTTCTGCTGGGGCATGTTCTGTTCCCACTGACCACTGCTTGGGCTCCCTAAAGTCTGAGACTGCATTTACACTTCAGCGTTTTGAATCGCGGACAGATTTGCTGCAATTCTGCCCACGATTTCAAAGCACCGATTTGTGAATGACAAATCGCAGGACGCATATTTGAGATGCCATTCATTTGAATGCCACTTAAAATCAAGGTTAAATCGTGCTGCAATCGCAGCAACCCGCATCGCGTGAAGCATGTCGCCCAAAAGAGGCTCCTGAACTTTTTTTGGGACAACAAGCTTCAAGCAATGCAGGTTGCACCTTTGTGGCCCCTCCCATCAGCCTTGATCTGCCTGCATTGCATAGAGATGCACTATATTACCAAAAGTATTGGGACGCCTGCCTTTACACGCACATGAACTTTAATGGCATCCCAGTCTTAGTCCGTAGGGTTCAATACTAAGTTGGCTCACCCTTTGTAGCTATAACAGCTTCAACTCTTCTGGGAGGGCTGTCTGCAAGGTTTAGGAGTGTGTCTATGGGAATGTTTGACCATTCTTCCAGAAGCGGTCGGTGGCCGATCTCACAAATACGCTTCTGGAAGAATGGTCAAACATTCCCATAGACACACTCCTAAACCTTGTGGACGGCCTTCCCAGAAGAGTTGAAGGTGTTATAGCTTCAAAGGGTGGGCCAACTCAATATTGAACCCTACGGACTAAGACTGGAATGCCATTAAAGTTCATGTGTATGTAAAGGCAGGAGTCCCAAAAATTCTCATTAGCATGTTGGAGGTAGATGTGGGAACCATGGAAGCCAAACTATATTTAGATAAACTTCAGCTTTACTTTTTTTTTTCTCTGCTCATCCTCAGCTTTCTCAGCCTTCTCCCTTACTCTTGGTAGACCCCACATGACGAGACCAGTCTCCACTTGGTTTCTTATGTTTTTGGATTACTTCAATTAGACTTGACTGTTGTCGGACCTGTGACGGGTTTCCCCACAGTGATTGAAAATCATAGGCCTGCTGGCTATACTTTATATTCGTCTGGCTTGGTGAATTATGATGGACGCTTTTGTCTAGGACATTGTGGAGCTGAGTGACGCACTCTTTCTTCAGTCTGTGTATCCTATCTACTTTCTAACTTTTTTTTTTTTTTACATATTAAAGCGATATGTGAAGGTACTTTAAACATATTGTCACCTTGTCTGGTATCAGATGTGACTTGCAATAATGTCCCTGACCAATCTAAAGTGTAGCAGTTGTATGTTGGCATCTTTCGCTCCTGAGGAAGCGGCATACGCGAAACATGTTGAGCTTTTTATAAAATTATGGTGGAACCCTCTACTGTTTTAAATATTGTATCTCCTATTGAGGTTATACCAGTATATATCTCGATCAGTTATGGGGCCACACCATCATCCTATATAAATAGTGCTCAATGCTACTATGTTTTTAAATGTAGCGGTCTTTTGATGTATATATTTTTTTTTTATATTAAAATTTTTTTTGTATTTTACTTATTTGTTGAAGTCGTGCCCATAAAGTCCATGAACTATGGTTCAAACCTTTTTGTGATTTTAAATATATTCCCACACGTTTAAGCTGCCAGAAATGAGGACAAGGAAGCCCTGTAGAGGGGGTCACCATAGTTGGTGCTTATAGAGAGCTGAGGACTCTCTCCCCACCCTCCTGTGACAGCGCTGGCCTAATCACCAAACACCAGTGCTGTAACCTGACGAAAAGACCAGGGTTCCTGCCTAAACAGAAAAGCAAGGGAGCCAAGAAAAGGTGAACCTGTACTGCTGCGGAGATGGGCAATAAAGAAAACCTCTTGCTTTGCCCCACATGGACAGACTTGCTTAAAAAAAAAAATACATAGCCTGCACTCAGCACAGATGGGTGTCAGGATCCTGTAATTAAGTTTCATTGGGGATGCTACTAAAAGGGTTCATGGCAAACCGCTAACTACAGAGAGCAACAGCCTGTGACCTTGTATTTGTATAGAGGGGATAAGGAGTCCAGCAGACTGGTGGCAGATGGTCGACACTACCACTCTACAGCTGCTGGACCTGCCTATAGGATTGCCCATCCATTAACAATAGAGCCTGGCTGGTATTGTACTATGGCTGACCCCTGTACATATGTCACCTCTATTGTACTGGTCACGGCGTCAGTGATCACCACCTGGGAGCTGGTGTCGTTGCCTAAAAGTTTCCTTGCTTAGGACCTGGCTGTTAAACCTGCGTCTTCTGGGGGACCCCTTTACTTCTAAAGTAGCTCAGCTCTACTAAAAAGAAAATGCATCTACAATTATTGAGCATTAAAGGGGACCTGTAAGGGCAAGGGCTGGAGTTTTGTTCCTTGCAATTGTCAAAAATGCAGCCAATGAAGTTTATGACACATCAAGGTAGATTACTTTTTCTGTATTAAAGCCAGGTTGAAGACGCCATTCCAAATCCTACATCTCAAATTAGTAATGGCAGCTGCTCGATTTCGGTTCCACCAGGTTCCCTTTAAGAGGATTTTCACTTACATAGTTATAGTTGGTGAGGTTGAAAAACAGACACCAGTCCACCCACTTCAACTTAGTGTGTGTGTGTATGTCAATAGTACATCGTATATCCCTGTATGTTGTGGAGGTTCCTTCTGATACCACTGCTTGTGGAAGAGAATTCCACATCCTTACAAACTCTAGGCTGCTTTCACAATGGGGCGGGTGTTGACGGTAAAACGTCGCTAGTTTTAGCGTCGCTTTTACCGTTGTTGTAGCGGTGCTATTCGGTTGCTAGCGGGGCGAATGAAGGGTTAAATGTGTCTGTGTATCGCCGCTGCCAAAGCGCTTTGCAGGCGCTTCAGCAGCGGTGCCCATTCATTTCAATGGGCAGGAGCGGTGTATACAATGCTCCTCCACTGCCCCAAAGATGCTGCTTGCAGGACTTTTTTTTTTTTTTTTTTTTTTAACGTCCTGCCAGCTCAGCCCTCTGGCTTTCACACTGGAACTGTAGGGGAGGCCTTTTTTGGGTGCTTTACGGGCGCTATTTTTAGTGCAAGAGCTCCTGAAAAAAAGCCTTCAGTGTGAAAGGGGTCTTAAGAACCCTCTACGCAGTTTAAGGTTAAACCGCTTTTCTTCCAACTTTAGTGAATTACTGCGTGTCTTTTTAAATTCCCTTTCTCTAAATAATTTTTTCCCCTATGCTATGGTCGCCAGTATGCTATTTGTACATTGATATCATATCCCCTCTCATGCGTCTCTTCTCCAGAGAGAATAAGTTCAAGGCTTGGAGTCTTTCCCCAAAGCGAAGGTCCTCCATTCCCTTAATTGGTTTTGTTGCCCTTTTCTGGACTCTCCAGTTCCAGCACATCCTTCCTGAGGACTGGTGCCCAAAACTGAACGGCTTGCTCAAGATGCGGCCAGGCCAGAGTCTTGTAGAGCAGGAGAATTATCGTTTTATCTCTGGACTGAATCCCTTTTTAATACATGCCAATATTCTGTTGGCTTTGCTTGCAGCAGCCTGGCATTGCATGCCATTGCTGAACCTATCATCTCCTTGGACCCCCAGGTCCTTTTCCATTGTAGATTCCCCCAGAGGTCCGCCTCCCCAGCCAGTAACTTGCAATCTTATTTTATGGCCCTCAAATGCATTACCTTACATTTTTCAACGTTAAACCTCATTTGCCATGTAGTTGCCCACCCCATTATTTTGTTTGTTTTTTTTCTGCAAGGTTTCTACATCCTGCATAGAAAGTTATTGCCCTGCTTAACTTTGTATTGTCTGCAAATACAGAGATTGAGCTGTTTATCCCATCCTCTAACTCGTTTATGAATAAATTAAACAGAATTGGTGCCAGGACAGATCCCTGGGGGACCCCACTTTCCACACCAGACCATACCGAGTATTCCCCATTTATCACCACTCTCTGAACTCGACCCTGTAGCCAGTTTTCAATCCAGGTACTCACCCTATGGTCCGTGGCTACATACCTTAGCTTGTACAGTAAACGTTTATGGGGAATTGTATCAAATGCCTTTGCAAAGTCCAGATACACCACGTCTACGGGCCTTCCTTTATATGGCAGCTCGCTTCTTCATAGAAGGTTAATAGATTGGTTTGGCAAGAACGATTCTTCATGAATCCATGCTGATTACTGCTAATGATACCATTTTCAATACTAAAATCTTGTATATAGTACCTTATTATCCTCTCCAAGAGCTTGCAGACTATTGATGTTAGGCTAATTGGCATGTAGTTCCCAGTGATATGTCTTGGCCCTTTCATATATTGAAATATCTTACTCTCGTACCTCCTTGTGGTCAGTGGACATGGGAGATTCAATTACCGTTGGTCGATGATAGCTGGTATGGTGGTCACGTGACCCTTCAGCTGGCTCAGTGGTGTATCTGGTTACTGGTCTGTAATGGTGTGGGGAGTTTACAGCTGAATGGATTACCAATTAACTGCCTTTGCAACCTTACACTTAAAATCCCCCGACGCCCTTTCCTAGTGCATTAAGACCCCTGGATAGAAGAAGACGGAATGCATTAATATTAATGTGTTCAAGCAATTGTGTTATTTGCACACACGTCATATAATTCCCACAATAATGGATAGCCGCTCTGTCACATCCATAAGGAGTACTTTTCAGCTCTCTGTGACCCCCCCTATCTTTGAGGTTTCTGTGTACAATGGTCTAGCCACGGCAGAGGTTACTGTGGTCCAGCAGCGGCCACACACCGATGCAGTGATTGCAGATGAATACAATTGTTTGTAACTGATTTTAAAATAGAGTCAAACTGCAAAAAATGGCCGCAGACTCGTCTACGTAATATGAAGAAAACGGCATACATTTTAGTGCAATAATAATTTCTCCTCTGTTCATTGAAGACAGCGGAGATCTTAAAATATTGACTGTTGGGTTATGGCGCCACCTTCAGGATTGAGACACTAGGAACAAAACCACAGCTTAGAGGCGACCCCTGCTGGTGGCCAAGGCTCCAAGCAGCAAACAGCATAAATGTTAGTGAAATATGCATTTTTTTTTTAATCTACTTCATAATATTTTGAGGTCCTGGCAGTGCCTTGTACTTCCTTCAACAGGGTGACAACGCTGATTCTCTTGCAATGAAATAATCGCTGAACGGTATGCTTTCACACAGGCAAAGGGGAAGGATTCTCAGTGTTGTTACTGCAGAGAACCCTCCTTCTCAATTGTAGATAGGCACTTTGTCACCTTCCTTTTGTTGCTTGGAGAGAAGACCATCAAAAGTGACAAAAGGGAAATTTATTATTGCAGCTCTGCCAACCAAAGAATGCTGTTTGTCTGTGATGTCACTTTTCAAATTTCCTTATTCTGGTTCCTTCATTTTTCCATCATACTCTTTTCACCCTCAATATGGACAGGATACACACACAGATATGTTTATATGTAGGCTTCATTGACACAGGTGTATTGTATCGTATGCCTGTGTGAGGGCCTATGTTTTGCCTCTATGGGTTATATATAGTTTCATGCATCACCCTGCAGGCAGTCCCATTGATGTCAATTGGGACACAGTGGCTGCAAGGATACAGCCGAGCCTTCCAATTTGACAGCTGTATGGGTGCACAGCCCCAAATGCACTGTCTGTCTTCAGGGCTGTGCACCTGCACAGATGTGAAATTGGGAGCAGCGGCTGTGACCGTGCGGCTGCTGGGTCCCAATTGACATGAATAGGACTACCTGCACATGGATGCAAAAAACTGTGCATCCCCCATGCAGGAAAATGCATCCCTCACATGGGCATACGCCCATAATATTGGAACAGGTGCATCCCAGCTACCACCTCCTGTGTAATTCCTTGCCAGCCTCAAGAACACAGAGGTGCCTGAGAAGTCTCTGCAAACCTCCATGTGCAATCCGTGCAAAAAAAAAAGGGAGAAAAGCTGGTGCCATGGAAATCGGCTCAAACATGGTTTTATTAATGCAGGTCAACAACAGTCAAAAAAAATCCAATGGGTTTCAGCCATCAGGCCTTAGTCATTTCCATGATTAAGGCCTGATGGCTGAAACCCATTGCATTTTTTGACTGTTGGTGACCCGCATTAAACGAGAAGTCCAGCCTAAGCTCGTTTGGCTTGACTTCTATGGGTCACAAGAGTACAATTAGTTTTTTCAGCAGAGAACGGTCTGAATTCTGCTCTCTGCTGACGTCACAGGAAATAGCCCAAGCACCGCGTCATCACGACAATAAAGTCTGTATCCGCCAGGTGCCTGTCTCAGCCTCTCAGCGAGCCGCTGAGAGACTGAGATGGCCGCTCCCTGCCCCTCCACAGCTCAGCGCTCCAGTTAGCGTGGAGGAGCAGAGCGGAGAGCTGCTGATTGACAGTCAGCAGCCCCCCTCTCAGGGATCTGTGAGAACCGAGCCATCGGCGATGTTCGATAGCTTGGCTCTCAGTGCAGAGGCGGCGGGGGACCGATGCAGCATCGGACCGATGCAGCATCGGACCGATGCTGCATCCACCTAGGTAAGTATGATACTTGCAAAAAAACATACTTCTCTCAAAATAAAACAATGTATGTTTTAGCCAACTTCATGGCACCAGCATTTCTCAATTTTTTGCACGGATACTCTATAGTATGCTGCCGTGAATGAGGCCTTAGGGCTCATTCAGAGGGGTGTACTACGTAAAGTGCAAGATCTCTTCCAGCAAAATACTGCATTTTATGTAGTACACCCGTAACAGATCTTGGTACACTGTGCTCAGGGCCGACATATCAGCAACTATTGATGTTTACATGTTGGAAATGAATGAGCAATTCGTGCAGTGGCGTATGCGCAGAATGACCTTGGCAGTCATTGAAAGACTAAACTTTGGCTAGTCATTCTGCGCATGTGCTATTTAAGTGGCTCATTCAGGTGCTGACATGTAGACGTCAATAGTGTACTGGCTACACCATGTTCATATTGACATGTCAGCCCCAAGTAGCGGTGGCCGCCGCTAATAGAGTTGAGTTGAGCATTACGCTTGGTTCACACTGCCTACACTGGAAAGTGGCGCAACATTGCCAGGCGGCTTCCTAGCGATCTGCTAGCGACTTAAAGTGATTGTAAGGGTTAGTTTTTTTTTTTAATAACAAACATATCATACTTACCTCCACTGTGCAGCTTGTTTTGCACAGAGTGGCCCCGAACCTTGTCTTCTGGGGTCCCCCGGCGGCTCTCACGGCTGCTCCCCACATCAGATACCCCCTAGGAGAAGCGCTCTCCCGAGGGGGTCACCTTGTTGGCGCGCTCCCGAGTCCATCATTCGGCGTCCCTAGCCATCGAATGTATGACTCGGCCCCGCCCCCCCATTATTGGATTTGATTGACAGCAGCGGGAGCCAATGGCTGCGCTGCTATAAATCTATCCAATCAAAAGCCTAGAACCCCCGGGCAGAGAGACAGCGCGTTCCCGCCGGGTCAAGTTCCAGGGTAATCTCTCTATAATGTTGGATCCAAATCACATCAATATAGATGAGGATCCAACTTGGAGGTGACTTCCATTAAAGTCTATGGGCACAAGTCGGATAGAAGTCGCCTTGAAGTAGTACAGGAACCTTTTCTAAAGCCGGAGCGACTTCAGTAGTGCTAATTAAGACGGCTCTCGTTGACTAACATGGTATTTCACATGTCACGTGACTTGGGGTCTCACAAGTCGGATCCCAACCGAGCCTTGCCGCTGTGCATGTAAACCGTAGCGTAAATGTTTTACATCTGTAAAACATAAAATGCAACCCAAAATATAGCCCTGGGTACAGCTCTGCCCAAAACCATTGAATGGGCCCCATGGGTTTTTTCTGTCGCTGTGCGCCTCTGTATACATTATCCTTGGCAGCCATGTGAATGAGCCCCCCGTGGCACTCTGCATGGTGTTTTTCATGTCTCAGTACAAGCCGGTGCTTTCATCTGTAAAGCAGACATTAATTACTGTTTTTCTAACATCTCCCTATCTTTAAATACTTTTTGTTACAAAACATTTGTCTTATTATCCTCCAGTTAATAAATGAAAAAAAAAAAAGTATTGGAAACAAAAAAACGACTGTAGAGATTGCCGCCTCATCTCCTGCAGTCCTTTTCATGTATTATAGAGGAGCCGTTGGCACAGAATGTGCGTAGAATATAATTACATGTGCCAAGCTTGTTATCCAAAAAAAGCTATTAAAAATTAAACGTTACATTCTTTTTTTTAATTTTTAAAAATGTATTTAACAAAGCAATTACTTTTTTTTTTCGAAGAAGAAGAAAATAAAGAAATAGGGGAGAAAAAAAAAAAGAAGGAATTCCTCCATTTCTGCAATTCGCCGCCGTTTAGTGCGCACAGGGAGGCAGCCGGCGGTAAAAATGCAGGTTGTGTATTGCACAGCGGAATAAGAAACAGGTGAAAATCAATAGAAATAAACACACAATTGAATCTTGGGTAATAGAAACAATGTTGCACTGGGAACAATATCTGGATGTGCTCCAGGCAAAGACAATTCATTCAGGAAGAGAAGTGCTTGTATGGCAGGAGGGGGAGACGGGGGCGCGCTCCCGCCAATAGCGCAAATCTGCCCTGACAACAGCGACGGAGGTAAAAGGGGTGAGTGAGAAACGGTGTATCAAGAATCATGCTCTCTGATTATCGCTATCTGTGGAATCGCTGTGTCTGCTCTGTGCTGCCCCCTTTTGATAATATGACAAGTGGCAAGCTTTTCATCTTTAGGAAAGGGAGTCTTTTGAGGTACATTAATTCAGGACTTCAGCCAGTCAGAGGTTCAAACGCAGCCATTTCAAAGCATGCGCAGTAAACATGCAAACATGCCCAAGTATTTGATTTTTTTTTTTTTGCTGTCTCTTGCCTCATTCTTAATTGTATAGCCAAAGGGTCATCATTAAAGTCTTAAAGAGGAAATTCACCCAAAAGTTGAACTTCCGCTTTAAGCACTCCTTGCCCCCTGACATACCACAATTGGCATGTATTTCTTTGTTTTGGGGGGGGGGGGGGGGGGCGCGTTTACCTAGTTTTGACAGGTACCCAACTCCCACTTCTGCTCTTGCCGGCGACTCCTCTCCCCTCCCTCCCTGCAATCTTCTGGGACACGTCACAGGTCCCCGAAGATTGCCCGATCACTGAGAAGGCGCAGCGCAACTCGCACCCGGCTGTGAAGCCGCAAGCTACAGCCGGGTACCCACACTTAGAATGCCGGTGGGGAGGAGAGGGAGGGGGAACGAGGCTTCGGCCGGGCGCATTGCTGGACCGTGGGACAAGTGAGTGTTTGTTAAAAGTGAGCAGCCACACTTTTTGTAGCTGCTGTCTTTTAATAAACTTAAAAACGAGTGGAACACGGCTTTCAGTGCAGTCAAAATTACAAACCGAAAAATCAGCACAAGGGACATAACTTGTGCTGCAAGGGGACAAATCCTATTGACCATAAGGAAGAAATCCTTATGACAGCAAGGCTCGGTTTCCACTATTGCGGCCCCAAAGTCGCACGATTTACAGTGAGAGTTTGCAATGAGATTTTTGATGCGATGTCATGCGACTGGTGAGAACCATGGGAGAACAAGCCGGAAAAAAGTAGTACAAAAAACTTTTTTGGAGTCACTGCGACGTGAGTTGCACCAATTAGAACGGGGACCATTAAAATACATGGATTTTGACTTGTCATGCGACTTCACATGTGTCAAGTCGCACAACTCGCAGTAGTGGAAGCGGAGCCTTAGTTATGTCCTCCTTCTGTTGGTAAAAATCTTTTATTGGCCTACCCCATCTGCCATATTTTTCTGGTGCGGCTGGGGGTTAATGGGCTGCCACAGGCTCTCATCAAGAGCCCAACAATGCCCGCCTTTTCTTGCCAGCCGGGCCTTTCCTGTTCCATCCACAGATAGATCCTGTTCCATCCACAGAAGATTTACTACAGCTTCTATGAATGGAGCAGTTGGCAGGAAAGGGTGGGCATAGTTGGGCTCTCCCATTAGTATTAAGCCCTGCTGCATCCTTCGGGTGGGGGGGCAGGTCAGAGGAAGATTTTCACTAACAGAAGAGGAATCGGCACAAGGGACACATTCTAAAGTTATGTCCACTGTGCTGATTTTACTGTTTGTTGTTTTGGCTGCACTTAAGCTTTAAACTATATAGATAAAGGGAGACGAGGTCCACTTTTTGACTTTGCCCTACTTTGTGTCAATTTCCCTCATTTATGGGGAGATTTCCTCTCTTCCAGTTATGTCTACAGGACAGGAAGTAAAGGTAAATCTCTCGAAGGCGGCGGATGTAAAAAAGAAAAAAAACAAAAAAAAACTGATGGGTTTAAACCTTCTATGATGTATAAAAGTGAGCAAAAAGGAGCTCAAAGGTTAGATATATAATATGCACTCACAACAAACACTATTATTTACTTTTCAAGCATCCGCGCAGAATTATATTTTTACACAAGTTTATGAAGAGCCACGCTGCTTATTTCCTGACGATTAACTCTACAAACATCCCAAGTGTTTCTCCTGCTGCCCGTTATTGTACAATATGGCTTATTGCTCACGTTGCGGGGATGTAGAATCTGCAGAGGGGCTCTGATGCAGCCAGCATATGGCTGTTAATAGTGGCAGCTGCTGAGCCTGAGTCTGGGGTCATGGCATCACCCCTCCCCCTCTTATCATTTATTCGCACAGCCTGGCAGTTTGCTGGTAACACAACAGATGCCAAAGCTTTTTCTATGGGAGTTGAGCTTGATGAGTTTGTGATATAATATAACCCCTACACTTTAACCCACTTCATTGCTGCGCACAGCACAGGGGGGGTGGGGGGGGGTGGGGGACAGCCACGCCAACCACTCCACGGTCACCATTTTTATGGTACTAGCTGCTCTGAACTGATGAAAACTGATAGGTTGCTTTGGGCTGCTGAGCTCTCACATCATCCATGGTCTCCTGTTGGCGACATTAAAGGGCGAAATGTGTTTTTTTTTTTTTTTTTTTTTCTTAAAGTGGATTTATTTTTTTTAACCTTACAAATCTTCACGAAAACATTTTTTAACCTGTTAAAATATACTGTACATCTACTGTACATTTTTTCAAACAAATATCCTTTATCATTAAAAAACTGTCCTTGAGCTCCAATCCAGTGGCTTTGCCTAGGCTGGGATGATGTCCTCAATCTGCTTGTGGACGGGGCCTCCTTGTCCTGCACACGGGGGTCCCTCTCTCTTCTTTTGCTCATCAATGCCTGGGACCGCAAGGCCAGGTTCATGTGAAAGTCATCATTAAGGCGGTACCCCAGCTTAGAGATGAGCTGTACACTGTGTGCAATGGTGTAATATACCAAGTTCCTCTGTAGTGTCACTACACACGCTTACTTGATAAATGTTGCATTTTAGGAGGAACACTGCTAGGTCTATGCCCTCTCCACCAGTCCAGTATAAGTCTGCCACCTCACTCCCAGTAACTGAGTTGGGTCCTGCCGTGCACTAGCTGGGACCTCATGCATTCACAAAATTACCTCCTCCTCTGGCTCCCGTACCTTGCGGCTGGATACATGGGGTCTCTGTACCATGGGTTTGCTCCCAGTTATTATTTGGGGAACCGGCCACTATGGAGGGAGGTAGAACACTGACCCCCCCCTCGCAACGGAAGGAACTATCACCTGAGCCTGGTACCTCTCCACGCTGCCTGGCTGCTGTTGACTTCCCACAGTTTGTGGTTACCCGTGACACGATTGACTGACTCAGTCTCTTCTGCTGACCCTTTGTGGTGGCCTTCCTGTTGTACCCTATGGGTACGTTTACAGACCCTGTTCTTTTGATAGGCCGTATACTTTCTTGCACGCCTTTGAATAACTTCAGACCAGGCTCAAGAACAGTTAACAAGCTTTTCTTGAAGACTGCAAGGGTACAGTCCACAAACCTTTCAATCCCTGACTAACTAGTTCTCAGCTGCCCAGGCATACCTGTACAGGTAAAAGTCCATAATGGCAAAGTCCTTTTATCTAGATTCCCCTAGGGTGGTTGAGATCAAAGGGTGCTCTAAGTTGCATTATCGTCTGGCCTGTACCTTCTTCCCTTTCCCATGCAGTCCCGCTCACTCCCTAAGCCTGGCCTTCCCCCTGATTTATTTGCTGGACAGGAAACGAAAAAGCCCGGGAAACCGCCAGACCCAAAGTTAACCCTTTCCCGCCTGGGAAGCCCATACTCCTTAGCTCACAGCAACCCACCATATAGGCACCTGCCTACATGCTACAGGCAAAAGGATGTATTTCCTCATTCTCTTCTGCTCAGTGATCAGACTGCATCATTGTAACTTTTCAACCAATCACAAGGTGAGAGGCTGCAGCAGGGGTTGAGTTTTGTCAGGTGTTTGTGAACACAACATAGAACTGGACATGCACCAGAATTTGCATGATTGTGTCATCTGAGGCGACACCCCAGTCCAGGAAATAGATGGTGATACTGGATGATGCCTGGACAAAGATGGCTCCATGCAGAGCTTCCTGCAGGCATGCCCCACTGAGGGTTATCTGGGGGAATAGTGACTGGACGGATTAAAAACTCTTGTGTGGTTGCTGTTGCTTTCTTATTTCATGGCGGAGTTAACGATGTCTGCAGCACACCTTTCCACCTTATCTCTATGGCTTTAGACATTTAAACTGGCCATAGATGGTACGATTTTCATTCCTGCAACAAAGGTTGCATGACAGAAAATCACTTGACTGTGTTGATGGGGGGGAATCTCTCCTGTGGAGCTATTGTGACCTAACACAGTTATCATTGCTAGCGACTTTAATCGCATAAAAAAATTCTAAAATGCTGGTTGTATGCTGGATCCATAGATTGGCTTGGGTACAATCAAGCCAATCCCTGGTGAATCGGCTGAGATTTGAACCATCTATGGCCAGCTTTACCCTTGCCTGGTACAACTGTTTGTTTAGGAAAGCTCTAACCGGTGTGCAGGTAGTGCGGTCAGCACCCTTTGCTGAGCTATGACTGAGGTGAAATTCTTTGCTTGACTAGCTACAGTGAGGTGGAAAAAAGTATGTGATCTCCTGCTGATTTTGTACGTTTGCCCACTGACAAAGAAATGATCAGTCTATAATTTTAATGGTAGGTTTATTTTAACAGTGAGAGACAGAATAACAAAAAAATCCAGAAAAACACTGTCACGGAACGCCCCACACTCCGCTTGAGTGCTTCCGTCATATACCGCTTCCTAAGTTCTGGAACACGAGTCCAATGGATCTGGCTATAGGAACCCCAAGAACTAGACAACACCAGTCTTGGAGTACATCAGAACTAACTTTTTATTTGAGATCTCACAGACCTTTATACAGCAGGGATGACTCAAAGCTAACCTAATTAACATGAGCTAATTTACTACAAAATGTACCCAGACCAGATGACAGTCTTGTGGGCACCGAGCTTCACACATTAATATAAACACAATAGCTGGAGCTAATTACAATTAACAATACAAACACCAATCTCCCCCCTCCTCAGCCTAGACCATTCGTCTCCTAGCCAGTGCTGGTGGCTAATGTGATCAGCTCTCTCAATTAACATAAACACATGTTGATAACACCAGCATCTCCTCACAGGATGTGTCCCAACAGAATGAATCAGTCTTATCGGCAGGGGGCTGCTGGAGGAACCCCCCCTCCCTCTTCAGGGACACAAATCTACAGTAAGGAGTCCCCATACAATATATACATATATACACGACTGAGTCCGATTAATACAGTTCAGACTGGATTTCTCATTCACCTCACAAAGAGTATTGTTCCATTGAAAATCCAGGGCCCATAATCAAAAGGCAACAGGCTTGCATACAGTCCTCTCCAACAGCCTCTGTTCTGGCTATGTCTGTCACATTTCTCCCCTTTCGGCAGGAGACTAACACAGGAGGAGACCCCAGACGGGTTGACTCCGAAGTTAGTCCATAGTTCCAGTCCTCTACTGCCTGTACCCACACAGTACCCCAAACAAACTACCCCAAACAGTGTATCACTCACCCAGCCATCCTCTGCCTCTCTCAGAGAACATATCTGCCGCTGGGGAGAGGCCCGGACTGGCCCTTCTCCCTGGAATACTTTCTGCCGCTGGAGAGAAGACAGGGGGACTGGGCTCACTCCATCCTGCTGTTGGGGATCTGGGCCCACTGCCCAGCATCCCTGGGGTATACAGGTGGGGACTGAAGCCCCATCAACCGACACCAGATCAAGCTGCAGTTGTGAGGTGATGACTGCATTCTCTCCTTGGATCCTGATCTGCAGCTCGTGATAGACTGCCACCTCCTCACCTTGGGCCTCCACAATTGCTGCAGGTGTGGGGCAGAGGTCTTGGACCCTCTGTCCGGTTGCCAGCACTTCTGCTGGGGGTTTGCCAGGTGGTTCCTCCTCTACAGAAACGTCTATTAAATCCCCAGTCTCTGGAATTGGTAAAAGTGTGGGACAGAGGTCTTGGACCCTCTGTTCAGTTACCAGATCTTCAGCTGGAGAAGTTTGTTTTAACTCCATAGATGCTGCTGGCAGAAAATCACATGTCCCTGTCAGTGTGGTGGGAGAAAGGCCGACTACCTCTTCTCTCAGGAAGGCCGAAGCCACTGTTGGTGCTGGGCAGAACACAGTGAACTTTGGCCCTGATAGCAGCTCTTCTGCTGGAGGCTCATCAGGTTGTTCTTCCTCAGCAGAAAAGTCTATCAAATCCCATGTCTCTGCAACTGATGTCTGGGAATAGAGGTTCACCATCTCCTGTCCATGGAACCCAGAAGATGCTATCATTTCTGGACAGAGGTTAGCAGAGCTCTGCCCTGTTGTCAGCACTTCAGGTTTGGGGACGGCAATCTCCGGATTTTCCACTGCCGATTTTCTGGCATGCTGCTGAACTTGTTCTAGCAGTTTCCTGTATGCCCTTTCCAGATGCTGTTCCTTCCTTAGCAAATGGTCCAGATCAGGTTTGAGCTCTGAGACCCCTGCAAGACCGAGCATAGACTCTCTATAGTCTCTCATGTCCTCAAGGTCAGGTTCCCCCTCATCGCCAAACATAAAAAGATCTGTAAGGTTCTCCCACAGCAATCCAGGGCCGCCAAAGTCATATCCCTCCGGAGAGCTTTCTGTTGTCTCCCCTAAATATCCCTCCTCTGCGTGCCATTGCAGAGCCCGATAACAATTGTCCAGCTCTATCTCCTGCTGAACCAACCTGTCCAACTCAGTCACCCATTGCTCCTGGGGCTGCTCTCCCAGGAATGCCATCCGCAATGCCCGTTGGTCACTGGCCCGTTGCTCTTGGGTTGGAAAGCACTTGCCCTGTTTTATACCAGCGAGACGGAGGGCTGCAATCCAGAGCTCCACCCGAATCAGCTGCCTGAGCTCCAGGTATTCATCCTCAGACACAGTCCTGGTGTACGTTGAAAGGATGATCCGCAGCAGCCCCGGGAATTCTGATGCCAGGTCCATATCTCCGCTGGGGTGACTGAAGTCTGCTATGCTGATCTTGGATCCAGTTGGAGGTTTGGATGTCCCAGACTTCAGACTTCAGGAAGCTTTCCCGCTGCTTGCCACCAATGTCACGGAACGCCCCACACTCCGCTTGAGTGCTTCCGTCATATACCGCTTCCTAAGTTCTGGAACACGAGTCCAATGGATCTGGCTATAGGAACCCCAAGAACTAGACAACACCAGTCTTGGAGTACATCAGAACTAACTTTTTATTTGAGATCTCACAGACCTTTATACAGCAGGGATGACTCAAAGCTAACCTAATTAACATGAGCTAATTTACTACAAAATGTACCCAGACCAGATGACAGTCTTGTGGGCACCGAGCTTCACACATTAATATAAACACAATAGCTGGAGCTAATTACAATTAACAATACAAACACCAATCTCCCCCCTCCTCAGCCTAGACCATTCGTCTCCTAGCCAGTGCTGGTGGCTAATGTGATCAGCTCTCTCAATTAACATAAACACATGTTGATAACACCAGCATCTCCTCACAGGATGTGTCCCAACAGAATGAATCAGTCTTATCGGTAGGGGGCTGCTGGAGGAATCCCCCCTCCCTCTTCAGGGACACAAATCTACAGTAAGGAGTCCCCATACAATATATACATATATACACGACTGAGTCCGATTAATACAGTTCAGACTGGATTTCTCATTCACCTCACAAAGAGTATTGTTCCATTGAAAATCCAGGGCCCATAATCAAAAGGCAACAGGCTTGCATACAGTCCTCTCCAACAGCCTCTGTTCTGGCTATGTCTGTCACAAACACATTTGAAAAAAGTTATTGATTTGCATTTTAATGAGTGAAATAAGTATTTTACCCCTTAGCAAAAATTGACTTAGTAGTTGGTGGCAAAACCCTCGGGCGTCAGATGTTTCTTGTAGTTGGCCACCAGGTTTGCACACATCTCAGGAGGGATTTTGTCCCACTCCTCTTTGCAGATCCTCTCCAAGTCATTAAGGTTTCCAGGCTGACGTTTGGTAACTTGAAACTTCAGCTCCCTCCACATTTTCTATGGGATTAGGGTTTGGAGACTGGCTTGGCCACTCCAGGACCTTAATGTGCTTCTTCTTGAGCCACTCCTTTGTTGACTTGGTCGTGTGTTTTGGGTCATTGTCATGCTGGAATACCCATCCACGACCCAACCTCAGTGTTCTGCTGAGAGAAGGAGGTTTTCACCCAAGATTTGACGGTACATGGCCCTGTTCGTCGTCCCTTTGATGTGGGGAAGTTGTCCTGTCCCCTTAGCAGGAAAACACCCTCAAAGCATAATGTTTACATCTCCACGTTTGACGGTGGGGATGGTGTTCTTGGGGTCATAGGCAGCATTCCTCCTCCTCCAAACACGGTGAGTTGCGTTGATGCCAAAGAGCTCGATTTTGATCTCACCTGACCACAACATTTTCACCCAGTTCTCCTCTGAATCATTTAGCAGTTCATTAGCAAACTTCAGATGGACCTGTACTAAGCCAGCATAGCAGCAGAGTTTTAAAACCTTAGTGATGACAGCAAACTGGACTCAGCACATTTTTTATGTATTGCAGAAAAAGTTAGACAAGTCTTCCATTCATGGGCGTGCGCACAGGGTGTTCCGGGTGTGCCCAGGCACACCGTAATCACCCCATGCACATTAGTATGATCGCTCTGTGTAGCAGCAGGAACATGTGAAAGATCTAACTCTTACTGGCTCTGCCATAAGAGAAGTGTCTATGCTCTTCTCTTTCACTGTGCCGGCAGAGAGATCAATTTGCCGGGGTCATATATATGTAGACACACACACATGCATATGTGTTTGAGCTTTAGGGTGCACACCCTAATGCAATAGGCTACGCACACCTATGCTTCCATTAACTGCATTCAGTACCAGATTTTAATAACAAGAACTAAAAAAAAAAAAAATCTGACTGTCTAGTTTTTATTCTAATCTCTCTCTTCTCTGCCTCTGTCTTCCAGGTGAAAAATGACTACATGTCGGAGATGTCAGACCAAGTGGACCAGGAAATTGCTTTGAAGCTGGGCTGCCTGGAAATTCGGTAATATCCTAAATCTTGCATCTTACACATATTCTGCTGGAGGTAGTTGCAGTCTGTGATTCGTGGAGTGTAAAGCACCAGTCTTGCTTATAGCTTAGCATTTGTATGTTTCTGATGTTGTCTTTCACACCACATACCGTATATACTCGAGTATAAGTCGTTCCGAGTATAAGTCGAGGCCCTAATTTACCACAAAAAAAATGGGAAAAACGTATTGACCCGAGTATAAGACGAGGGTGAGAAATGCACAGCTACTGTAAGTGGAAATAAGGGTCAACAATGCCCATTTGCAGCATAACTGTGCCCATTTGCATGCCTCACTGTGCCCATTTGCAGCCACAGGTCCCCTGAACTTCAAACTCGGTAGTTAAGGGTTCCTAGATGCCCCCTAGCTGCAGCCAAAATTTGGGGTCTCTGAACCCAAAGGGTCCCGAAATGACATTGCTGCAGATGGACACAGTTGACCGAATTTGGGGCCCCGTATCTCGGGGACACTTAGTGCTAGGAACCCCAAATTTGGTGTGCAAACCCAGTGGAACTAGCACCATAAAATTTCCTAAGCTGGGGTTCCTAGCACCAAGTGGCCCTGAGATATGGGGCCCCAAAGTCGGTTCAGAAAATGTCAAGCACTTTTCAGCAGCAGAGAATGACATTTTCTGAACCGATTTTGGGGCCCCGTATCTCGGGGCCACTTAGTGCTAGGAACTTCATCTTTGGATATGTTGTGGTACCAGTTCCACTGGGTTTGCACACCAAATTTGGGGTTCCTAGCACCAAATGGCCCTGAGATACGGGGCCCCAAAGTCGGTTCGGAAAATGAAATTGTTTACTGCAGAAAAGTGCTTGACTCGAGTATAAGTCGAGGGGGGCACTTTCAGCACAAAAAAATGTGCTGAAAAATTCGACTTATACTCGAGTATATACGGTACACTGTGGTTTTGGTTCACAGTGTCAAAAAATTCAGTTGTGTTTTGAACTCCTCAGTTAATCCAGATTGACGGGAAGCCACTGCACTTCACTTCGCTACCTGATGTGCATCTGTTTACATGCGCCTACCCATGAGTCCATTCAGACTGAATTGGAGAGGAACATGACTTTGTGTCCAGTCTTTTTTTTTTTTTTTTTACAGTGGACATTGGTGGACCCATGATCATGCTCTATGGGCAGCGGGATGTCCAGATGCCTCCAGTCTGTTTTCAGTCTGGAAGACCAGAAAAGGATGTTTGCATTTTTTTTTTTTTTTTAGACCTAAACAGATTGTGGAGGTAGGATACTGGTATCGGTGCCGATACTAAGCATTGGCACGAGTACTTGTGCAAATTTTACAATAGTAAAACCGATATAATAAGCCCTGGTTCACACCAGTGCGATTCGTCATGCGATTTGATGGTTCAAATTCGAATGACAAGTCACACCCCATTGCCGGCAATGAAACCGTTCAAATTGTGACTCAAGTTACAGCGACTTTGAAAAATGTTCCTGCACTACTTTTTTTGCGATTTCATTGAGACTTGCAGTGACTTCTGTTAAATGAAGTTGCAAGCCGCAGTGAAATCGGAGATCCAAATCGCAACTGAAGTAGCGCAATTTCAAAGACACCTTGGTGTAAACCAAAAATAAATGCGTGCAAGACCAATGATTGAGTTTGCTTGCTGGCCTTTTAAAAATAGATATTGGTATTTGGTGTCGGCGAGTACTTTGGCACTTGGTCTTAAAGAACTGGTATCAGTGCATCCCTAGTATCTGGACATCCTGCCGCCCATGGAGCGTTCATGGGTCCCACCAATGTCCACTGTCAAAATAAAGAACGAACACAAAGGGGTTGATGTACTAAAACTGGAAAGTGCAAAATCCGGTGTAGCTCTGCATAGAAACCAATCAGCTTCAGAGTTTATGGTCAAAGCTTAATTGAACAAGCTGAAGTTAGAAGCTGATTGGCTACCATGCAGATCTACACCAGTTTTAGTAAATCAACCCCAAAATGACGTCCGTCCTGTTCAGCTCCAAATCCTGCAGGGGAACCTGTTCATGGATCTCTTATTAACCGGAGCAGGCAGGACCCACATGAAAGGATCCTCGGCCAAAAAAAAGTAACAAAATTAAAAAATGCACTTTTTTATTTTAAAAAATTGTGTTTAGTATGGATAAAATGTCCAAACGTTGTTTTGTCTTTTTTTAAAATGGCACTAAAGATATGACTCTGGTCCAAAACTTTGCAACGTTTTATACAAATAAAGTTTCATACAAAAAAAAATGTTCCCTTTTTTTCATATATTTTTCCAATTTTGCACTTTTTTTTTTTAAAATTTGACACTTAATAAAATTAACAAAGCAAAATCATGCAAAAAGTTTAAATATTAACCCTTTAGTGACTAATGGTAAAACATATGTTAATGCCTAAGCACAACTTTGCAACTTTGACATGTGTTAGTAAAACTGTACATATCGTCGCAACTACTTTGTGAATCCATGTGGATTATACTTTTGATGTTTTTTTTAGGACAAATTGGTCTTTCCTTTGGTGGTAAATGGTAACGGATATCTCCTGATTTTTATTTATTTTTTTATTATCAAAGGAAAACTCCCAAAATAAAAAGTAAAAAAAAAAAAAAAAATCCTTGAGTCCCTATCATTAATACAGAGCGGTGAACACAGCGGTCACGGGATTGTGCTGCTGTGCGCCCCCGACGTACCAGTATGTCGCAGAGCTGACGCTCGTTTGCTGGAAAAATATACTGTGGGTGGGCGGCAAGTGGTTACATAATGTCACTAGCTTGGTATTGCGTTAATGATTAAAGGTATTTACACAGTGCCAACAATTTACATACAATGTTATATACATATAATATTTACTATTATACTATATACTATATTATAAACATATAATACTGTACATTAACATCTGTTCCGTCCCATACAATCCAAGGTTCCCTCCACAATATTCCAATTAAAAATCCATGTTCTTATTCTCTTTTTTTTTTCTTCAATTTTTATGAACGTCTGTGAAGTTATGAGCTCTCACTCTGCTTAGTGTCTCCTGTGGGGTGAAAAGAATGTATAAGTGTATTGGCCTGATATTTCCATCGATTATCATTTTAAAATGGCTTGCAATGTTTTTTTTTTTTTTTTAATTGGCCTATGGTTAATCTTTAACAATGTTCATTTTCTATATGCAGGCGATCGTACGGGGAGATGAGAGGGAATGCTTTGGAGAAGAAATCAAACTATGAAGTGTTAGAGTAAGTGTCGCCGCTGTTCTGTTAGCATTATTATATTTAGGCATTACCACAGATTGCTCCAATAATTGGCACGCCGCTGCTTCTTTCCTTGCCTATTAGAGCATATGATGTGTGTAGTAACACAATGCACCAGTCAGCCAATCATTGTGGAGCTTTCACTTGGATCGTTTAAAGAACTCCTAAGCCCTCATGTGTTGTATTTTAACTGTACGGTCTCCCTTTATATTGTAAAGCGCAAACTGTTGGCGCCATATAAATACTATATAATAACTGTCATGGGAAAAACATGGAGGCTTCCATTCTCTCCTCCTGACACTGGGTTTGCCTGGCTTAGACTCCCTAGCTTTATTACTTTGAGTCTTATGTCCGGAGCAAATATGCAGATAAGGACATCTGAATTTCCAGGTCTGCAAAAGTACTGATGCAAGATCACTTTTATCGGCAGCGGGAGAGGCCCCGCCCCCCCCTCCCGCCACGCTCCGGTGCCCTCCGCCACTTACCGCAGCCGTCGGCAGCAGCGGAGGCGATCGGATTCTGTCACTAGCTGGGCATGGAGACAGGTGGGGGAAAGATGGCCCCCACCCTTCTCCATGACATTGCAGGGCGGAAGTGATGTCAAAACATCACTTCCGCCCATAGCTCCTAAAGGGCCATTTTTTTTTTTTTTTTTTATTGCATTTTAGTGTATATATGAGATCTGATGTCTTTTTGACCCCCAGATCTCATATTTAAGAGGTTCTGTCATTTTTTTTTCTTTTATAAGGGATGTTTACATTCCTTGTAATAGGAATAAAAGTGACACATTTTATTTTTACACTGTTTTTTAAAAAAAAAGGTAAAATAAATAAGAATTTTTTTTTTTTTTTTTTTAAACGCGCCCTATCCCGCCGAGCTCGCATGCAGAAGCGAACGCATACGTGAGCAGCGCCCGCATATGAAAACGGTGTTTAAACCACACATGTCACGTATCGCCGCGATCGGTAGAGCGAGAGCAATAATTCTAGCCCTAGACCTCCTCTGTCACTCAAAACATGCAACCTGTAGAATTTTTTTTAAACTTCGCCTATGGAGATTTGTAAGGGTAAAAGTTTGTCGCCATTCCACAAGCGGGTGCAATTTTGAAGCGTGACATGTTGGGTATCAATTTACTCTAAGTAACATTATATTTCACAATATAAAAAAAAAATTGGGCTAACTTTACTGTTGTTTTATTTTTTCCAAAAAAAAAAGTGCGCTTGTAAGACTGCTGCGCAAATACGGTGTGACAAAGTATTGCGACGACCGCCATTTTATTCTCTAGAGTGTTAGAAAAAAAAAAGTATAATTATGAGGGTTTTAAGTAATATTCTAGCAAAAAAAAAAGTTTTTAACTTGTAAACAGCACATCTAAAAAAGAGGCTCGGTCCTTAAGTGGTTAAGTAGAAGTGTTCAGTGCAGGTATTTAGACAGGCAATGGATAGCTCATTAGAAGCTTCTGGAGGCCACATTAGGCTCCCAAGCTACTGGTTTATGCATGTGCTCATCAATCTGGCTCTTCTCTTATGGATCTATTGGTTATAATACATGTTTTCCTTTACAGTCAGAGGAGCAGATACGGTTTTGTATTGTCGATATTTGTACATGGGTCCCGATGTATAAATCACATGGAATTTAAATAAACACATTTAAATTGTGCAATGTCAAGGCCTTTTTTCTCTTTCAAAAATCTATTTCTAAACGTTGTAAAACACATCGCTCATTACCCACAATCCATCTCTGCCATACCCAATGCTGAACGTTTTGGATTGTGAGTGATTGTATGCAGTTATTTGCCTGCTGACCCAGTGAATGGAATCGCGCATTTAAATTGTCACTTAACAACGTCCAATAACCACGGAGAGGTTGTCGAGCTGCTGGCCAAATACCTTGACACATCAGTACATGTTAGAGCGCATGAAGGGAGCCATCCATCTCTGCTGCCCTCGGCCCAAGCCATCGCCTGCAGCCCCTTACTAATGGTATCCAGGGCAGAGCATCAGAAGGACACTGATTAATAACTGGAATCTCTCTGTTTCACTGATTGGAATTTATTAGCTGGCTTCCTTTTAAAGCTGAACTCTGCAAACAAAAACTTTAATTAAAATCTATTCCTCAGTAGCTTTAAAGGATTATAAATCCACTTTGTATGCAGCAAATGTCTTTGCAATCGCAGATGTGACATCATCACTGTGCTGTACATAGCCTGTGCAGAAAGCAGAGCTGTGGGAGGGGACCTGAAGCCCCACCCACTACAGACTGCAGAAAATGACAGGAGGGGGCGGAGACAAGACCAGTCCCCCTGAACAAGGAGAGAGAGAGCAGAGCTGTATGATGGGCCCAGCAGGCTCCACCTTCTACAAGCTTCCTGCAGAAAACTACAGGAGGGGGCGGAGACAAGACCAGTCCCCCCTGCACAAGGAAAGAGAGCAGAGCTGTGGGAGGGGCCCAGCAGGCTCCGCCTTCTACAGGCTGCCTGAAGAAAACTACAGGAGGGGCGGAGACCAGACGATTCCCCTCTGCACAAGGAGAGAGAGCAGAGCTGTGGGAGGGGCCCAGCAGGCTCCACCTTCTACAGGCTGCCTGCAGAAAACTACAGGAGAGGGCGGAGACGAGACCAGTCCCCTTGCACAAGGAGAGAGAGCAGAGCTATGGGAGGGGACCAGAAGCCCCACCCACTACAGACTGCCTGCAGAAAACTACAGGAGGGGGCAGAGACAAGACCAGTCACCCTGCAAAAGGAGATAGAACAGAGCTGTGGGAGGGGCCCAGCAGGCTCCGCCTTCTACAGACTGCCTGCAGAAAACTACAGGAGGGGGCGGAGACCAGACCAGTCCCCCCTGCACAAGGAGAGAGAGCAGAGCTGTGGGAGGGGCCCATCTACAGACAGAAGTTCATTCCTTTGATCTAGAAGAAATGTTACAAGAAATGTTACAATGTTTCTCAGCAATGTTGTAAAAAACTTGGCAGGCTGCCTGTTTTTTTTTTTTTTGGACAAGGCAGAGAATCAAGGAAATGCTGTGTTAAGATCGCAAGGGGGGTTGAATCAAGATTGCGATTCTTTAACGGTTAATTGCGCAGCTCTAATACATTTTCAATTGGAGGGTTCTTTGATTCCTTTAGTCCCTTGTCACCATAGCCTATATCAGGGATATGCAATTAGCGGACCTCCAGCTGTTGCAGAACTACAAGTCCCATGAGGCATAGCAAGACTCTGACAACCAAAAGCATGACACCCAGATGCAGAGGCATGATGGGACTTGTAGTTTTGCAACAGCTGGAGGTCCGCTAATTGCATATCCCTGGCCTATATGGTTATACTGTCACATTGGGTCCTAACCAAGTCCTACCCAATAGAAGTCAATGTCTCCATGCAATGCATTGATGATGGCCTAAAAGCCTGAAACAGCTGTGTGCTGTTTGGAATAAATGGTTCTACAGCAGAATATTCAGGTATATCTGTATGTGCATTTTGGATTTGCACCTGGCCAATGGGGCATGAAGAAATAATTTGCATGGCTCCACCCACTTTCCTGAATTTTGAAATAATACTTCTATTTTTAGAATATGTGTTGAAATGAGACAAGAATTTTCTGTAAGATGGTTTTCTGTGCTACTCACTGATTCTGTTGGACAGTTTTGTTTGCTTTATTCCCTTTCCATCATAACCTGTGTATGGGTCTACTGTCAAGTTATTAAAATTATAATAAATAAAATTATAAGCAGTCAATCCCATACTATTCTAGTTTTAAGATGATTTATGGCTTATGTCTTTCAGGAAGGATGTGGGTCTGAAGAGGTTTTTCCCCAAGAGTTTGCTGGATTCTGTGAAGGTAAGGTTCTATCTCTTGGGCTCCGTTCACACCATGGCGTTCCAGGTCGTGGGCGGAAATCGCAACTTCTTTTTGAGCGACAGGCGTCCTGCGATTCTGTTTGCGTGATTTTACTGCAATTCCCTGGCCAACAATCGCTTTTAAAATCGCACCACGTTTGGGTGCCCGTGAAAGTATCGGGTATCGCAGATGTGTCCCGCGGCAATGCAGAATTGCAGCGATTCCGGCTGCGATCCAGGCCGCCATGGTATGAATGGAGCCTGAGAATATTTTTTTTTATTTTTTTTATTAACTGTAACATTTAGAGCCCTTTCGCACTAAAAGCGTCGGGGCGTCGGTGGTAAAGTGGTGCTATTTTTAGCGCCACTTTACTGTCGTTTTAGTGGCCGAAAACCGGTTAAATCCGCCCGCAAAACGCCGTTGTAGCGGCGCTGCCCATTGATTTCAATGGCCAGGAGAGTCGGAGGAGCGGCAAAGAAGCTGCAAAGAAGCTGCTGGCAGGACTTTTTGACACGCCCTCCCAGTCAATATGGGGTGATTTGCTTCCCTAGGTGAACCGGGGCTGTGCCACATCCAGATACAACTATATAGAATAAAGAATTCCCCTAAATGGACTTTACCGGCACTTTGCTAAAAAATATATATATTTGTATATTTACGTAATAATTGTATGTGACAGAGTATAAGAAGTAAAAGGATTTTTATTTAAACATAACATGGCTTAAAAACATAGTATTTCGTAGATTCCACAAAGCATATTACATAATCAATAGTGTGGTATTCTTCACAGAACAGTAAGTTATGCGGGCTCCTTTTCACACCCGACGCGTTTCGGAATAAACAGTGTTTTTATCCTTCTTCAGGGATGTAGCAAAAAGAGAGCAGTTCGTCTAAAACAGATTGAAATATAGGATAATAAGTGAAATTATCACAAATTCTGTGTATGTGGATATGTGTTTATCTAAACATAATCAAGTAGGAATAGGTCACTCACTCTGTAATATGCTAAATTGGGTTCCTTTAAAAATCCAAAACTGGAGTGGCATTGGGCATTGTTGCTGGTGCAGTTGTTATAAGAACATCAGGATTAGTACTGAATGGTATCAACTGGTGGTGGTCCCAATTCAATGGGGTACAGTATCTCACCTATCCCTCTCCCTCCCGGATGCGTGCAGACCAAAGCGACTACTGAGGCAAAACAGGAAGGATCCCCTGGGGGTAGCACAATATAAGACAATAAGTATTGGAGGCAAAAATAAAAATAAAATAAAAAACATGGTATGTATGGTCTATCACAGAAAAAGGTTATATTTAATATCCTATGGATAGCGCAGCGCCCCAGTATGAAAGCACTCAGGATTTCACACTGGGTTTGCAGCTGAGGCTTTTTTCAGGCGATACGCAGGCGCTATTTTTAGCGCTATAGTGCCTGAAAAACGCCTCCTGTGTGAAAGGAGACTTACATGGGTGTAAAAATTTTACTGATCTTACATTTTTTTTTTTTCTAGCACAAACGTTTCTGTGTAACAATCAGTAAATACTTGCTTGAAACTGTCCTGTTTTATTTTTCCCAATACCTGCATCTGTCATGCATGTTTGTGAATGTGCTAAAGCGGAGTTCCACCCAAAAATGGAGCTTCCGCTTTTCGGAATCCCCCCCCCCCCCCCCTCCGGTGTCACATTTGGTACCTTTCAGGGGGGAGGGGGGAGGATTCCGAAAAGCGGAAGTTCCATTTTTGTGTGGAACTCCGCTTCAATGGATCTGAACGCAGCTGCATTCTTTTCAATACAGACATTCACACAGAAGCGTAAACATGCACCACGTTCAGATCCGTATTTTGCGCCCACTTCCGGGTATAGATAGCCGAGCCACCCGCGGGTATCTACGCCACTTCCGGCGCCTTCTCTGTCCCCCCCCACTGTCTTCTGGGAGACACACAGGTCTCAGAAGACAGCAGAGACCAGTGGGATCGCGCAGCGCGAGTCGCGCATGCGCAGTAGGGAACCAGGAAGTGAAGCTGCAAGGCTTCACTTCCTGATTCCCTTACCGAAGATGGCGGGGCCTCCACCCGAGGGACGGGTCGGCTCCGGGTGCCGACATCGCGGGCGCCCTGGACAGGTAAGTGTCCTTATTTTAAAAGCCAGCAGCTGCAGTATTCTTAGCTGCTGAAGTTAGGCGGAACTACGCTTTAATATAAAATCCTTAAAAATGCTTTTTTTTTTTGTTTTTTTTTGTTTTTTTTAGGGCTGTGTGAATGAGGCCTAATTAGGTGAAGTCATATGGGTATTCTCAAAAATATATAGAGAGAATCTTGCGAGCCACAATAATCCAATGCCTTACTGGACAATAAAACAGTTATGAAACTAAATACCCAGCTGCAAACGCAGATCACGTTTTCATAACCGCGCGATAGATATAATTAAAGAAAATTGCGCTGCGCTTAGGTATACATCAATACATGTGTTCGCCCTATCGGTATCATATATAAAGGTGCTGTGCGCATGCGATTCAGAACAAAAATAATACCGTATATCCAAAAGGATGTGCTACCAAATTCCACATCCAAAGTGCAATGTGCTTAATAACAAATGAACTCTATATGCATAAAAAATTGTGCTACTGAATGTTGCATTCAAAGTGCATTGAGCTTACTCCTAATAATAATATATACATAAAAACTGCATTGCTCATATAATCAATTAAATTGAACTAA
Source organism: Lithobates septentrionalis (assembly GCA_037952835.1). Classification (NCBI taxonomy): domain Eukaryota; kingdom Metazoa; phylum Chordata; class Amphibia; order Anura; family Ranidae; genus Lithobates; species Lithobates septentrionalis. The sequence goes on from JBBDGP010002274.1 coordinate 685,895, forward strand.
CAAAAAAATGTGCCAAAGAAATGTATCAAAAAGCCATGCGTATTATATCCAAAGTGCAATGTGCAAATGATACTCTACAAATATCCATATATATACTCGCATTGATTACTAGTATTAAATAAATCTAGGTGAACCAAAACATGCGCTATAAATATAGTATCTTATGCTCATAAATTGCAATAAATCATACAGGTGATAGGTGAAATCAAAACCATATATAAGTGATATGCAATGCTTGAAATAATATTGTCCTTATCCGTGAAAAATCTTCCAAAATAGTATCCCACAGCAATGTGCAGTGAAAAAGTTCCAAAAATAAAGCTGCAGTGCAAGAAAGTGTTTCACAGTGTTTCGCAGAGAAATCCAATCGCTGAACCCCAGTGCCCAGATCATGCCGTGATGTGCCTCGGTGACCCCCAAAGTAGTTGCGCTCACCTTAGAGCGTGTGACACAGGGTTTAGCTGCAGCAGTACACGCTATGGAGCCACCTCTGGGCTCAGTAACAGGAAAGCAGATGGTCTCCAACCAGGCTCTTTAGGCTCCACAGACATCAAACCCATAAAAAAGAAGGGACTACATAGTGTAATATCGCCAGACACTTTATTAAAACCATAAGAAATCAATCCCCACACTGGGGTACTCACATTTTATAGGTGCTCAGTGTGCACCAAACAATGACAGGCAGAGTAGCGCTAATTGGCGTGCTGTGGGGTGTTAGAGATCCCCAGCCCAGCTCTGTGCTGATCGCTCCGTCCTGGCCCCTCCCCTACGCGTCTTCGACACAGGGAGTCACGTGTCTTCATCAGGGGGATATGATTGGACGGGCGCTCTGCAGTTTAAATACACTAACGGCGGCCATTTTCCCTGAGACCGCAGACTATTATGTATTAGGCTCCGCTCCTCTATGCATAGCCAGCCTTAAACATAGGACGTTCTAACACTATAGCTCTGTTAATCATATTAATCATAAGGGAACCAAATTTAAACACTATACCCAGGACGGAGTCTCGGAGGGGAAACTAAGACACCACAGCACTCTCATAGCCCCTATTAAATAAACAGAAACGATCTCACATATCTACTCTGAGCGATCTCATATCTATATTGCAGACAACCACATATAATGTTGGGAAACACACAGTAAATATACTGGCTGAGTTAGCAAACACTGCCGGTAATGCAAAGATGAATGGTTAATATGCATGGTATTTTAACCAGTTTCCTCATGAATGATGCCTGTATGTTATTAAGCACATTGCACTTTGGATGTGGAATTTGGTAGCACATCCTTTTGTATATACGGTATTATTTTTGTTCTGAATCGCATGCGCACAGCACCTTTATATACGATACCGATAGGGCGAACACATGTATTGATGTATACCTAAGCGCAGCGCAATTTTCTTTAATTATATGGGTATTCCCGGTTTCTTTAATTTAGTAATAAACATGCACAGAACAATTTCCAGGCAGATTAGCCCCCCGAAGACCCCCACTGTCTGTTTTATAATTGCCCTGCTATGGGACAAGAAAAGATTCTTGAAACCAGCCCTTCTACCCTTTAACAAATTAGCAGTCGGCTTTTTTCAGATTACTTTGTGTCTTTTAGTGAAGGGTGTGAGCCGTGTTAGTCATGGTGTGGATCGGGCTCCGTGTTTTGAAAGCCTTTCGTCTGGCCATTTACAAGTCTGAAAAGGTCTTCTTTGATTTACAGTGGTCGGTGTTTCACCATTAGATGTGTTTTGTTTTGGCTTCTTTTGTCATTGTGACCTGTAGCACTGCCATAGTCTAGTCCAGCAGGCCAGTAATGGTGTCCGCATTACAGCTATGTAATATGGCAGCGGTATGCGTTTTGCATGACCTGCTGAACAGAGTTAGAAATCATTTGGCAGGTAAAACAGTTCACATAGTCACCGATCAGCCATAGCATTATGACCACGGACCAGTAAAGTGAATAACATTAACCGCTTCAGCCCCCCGGAAGGTTTTACCCCTTTCCTGACCAGGCCATTTTTTGCGATACGGTACTGCGTCGCTTTAACTGCCAATTGCGCGGTCATGTGATGTTGTACACAAACAAAATTTGATGTCCTTTTTTTCCCGCAAATAGAGCTTTCTTTTGGTGGTATTTGATCACCTTTTGCGGTTTTTATTTTTTGTGCTATAAACAAAAAAACGACCATTTTGAAAAAAAACAAAAAATTTTTTCTTTTTGCTATAATAGCCAAAAAAAAAATAAAAAAAAAGCCTTCATCACTTTAGGCCAATATTTATTCTTCTACATATTTTTGGTAAAAAAATTAGAGTTACGTACCGGTAACGTCTTTTCCAGTAGTCTTTCAGGACAGGCACCATGAGAGATAGTCTCCTCCTCTTCCTCTTAGGAAACACTGCGCCAGCCCATAAATTCTCACTTCCCCCTGCCAGACCTCAGTATATTCCGAGATTACCTCCGGTCAGCTGGGGAGACACAAGAACACATTAATAACATACTATTCCATATCATTATCATGCTGCGTTCTGGTCTTTTGTAAGACCCCCCAAAAATTTCGGGTGGGTAACTAGGGCTGTCCTGAAAGACTACTGGAAAAGACGTTACCGGTACGTAACTCTAATTTTCCCCTTTCGTCTTTCAGGACAGCCACCATGAGAGGATAAACGAGCACTTACCAGTTTAGGGTGGGACTACAGCTTGCAATACCTTTCGCCCAAAGGCTTGCTCACTAGCCGACACCAGGTCCACTCTGTAGTGCTTTACAAAAGTGGAGTAGCTGGACCATGTTGCAGCCCTGCATATTTGCTCTGGCGTTGCTCCAGCCCTTTTTGCCTGCGAAGCTGCCATAGCTCTAGTAGAGTGTGCTCTTATACCCATTGGGATTTCTTTCCCTGCCAATGTATAGGCCTGGCCAATGGCTACTCTGAGCCATCTGGCAATAGTGCGTCGAGACGCTTTGCATCCTTTTCTGGCCCCAGAAAACAAAACAAATAAAGAGTCTGACTTTCTAAACCTCTTGGTCAGCTCTAGGTACTTAAGGATACATCTCCTTACGTCCAAAGAATGAAATTTTAATTCCCTTTCCCCCGAGGGGTTGGGACAAAATGAGGGTAAAACTACCTCCTGACTTCTGTGGAAACCAGAAGCAACCTTAGGTAAAAATGCTGGATCGGTCTTAAAGATGATCCGATCTGGAAAAATAACGCAAAAAGGAGGTCTAACAGATAAGGCCTCAATCTCGCTGACTCTCCTGGCAGTTGTCACTGCTACCAAAAAAACTGTTTTTAACGTAAGATCCTTTAGTAGACATTCTTCTAAAGGTTCAAAGGGGATTCCCGTCAGGCCCTGCAAAACTAACGATAGGTCCCACTTGGGAAAGGGAGGGCCTTGAACCGGTCTTTGTCTAGACAGAGCCTTAAAGAATCTGACCACCCAGGGGTTGGTGGCCAGATGTTTTTCTAAATAATCACTGAGTGCTGACACCTGTCCTTTAAGGGTACTTATGGATAAACCCCTGTCTGCCCCGCACTGAAGGAATTCCAACACAGCTGTGGGACTATGTACCACAAAGGAACCTTCTGCACACCATTCATTGAAACGTACCCATATTTTTTTATATATCTGGCGTGTTTCCTTCTTCCTGCTATTGAGGAGGGTGGAGATTAATTTCTCAGAAAAACCCCTAGCTCTTAGCATACCCTCCTCAGTAGCCAGGCCACTAACTGCCATTGGTGAACCTGTGGACAGAGGACTGGGCCCTGTGAGAGGAGATCCTCTCGAGGTGGCAGGAATAAGGGAGGTTCGACCGCTAGCTGCTTGAGTACTGAGAACCAAGCCCTCTTTGGCCAATGTGGTGCTACCAGAATCAGGGACGTGTTTTCCATCTGGAACTTCCTGAGAACTGCTGGTAATAACGCTGGGGGCGGGAAGGCATAGCAGATTCTGAAATGCCAGTCCTGGATCAATGCGTCGACCCCTCGTGCTCCCTCCCCTCTGTTTAGGGAGAAAAAACAAGGGGCTTTCGCGTTGCTTCTTGACGCGAACAGATCTACCTCCGGAGGACCCCACTTCTCTGAGATGAGATTGAAAACCTCCTGGTTGAGGATCCAATCGCCCTCTCTCAGCTTGGTTCGGCTGAGAAAGTCTGCTATCACATTCTTTTCTCCTCTCAGGTAGACTGCTGAGAGTGAGAGAGTGTGAGTCTCGGCCCAGCTCAGAATGTCTGATGCCAATGCCAACAGTACTCCGCTTTTTGTGCCTCCCTGTTTGTTCACATAAACTACGGCGGACGAGTTGTCCGACTGCACCTGTACATGGTGGCCCTGTAGCTCTTTTTTGAAGAACCTGAGTGCTAGCCCGATTGCCTTCAGCTCCTTCCAATTGGACGACCTTCTGAGTTCGTCTCCCTTCCAGGTGTCCTGTGCTACAAGGGAACCCAGATGCGCCCCCCAACCTCTGCCGCTTGCGTCTGTGGTTACCACCTGAGAGACTGGGATGAACCACAGACGACCCTGCGACAAGTTTGAGACCCTCCTCCACCACCAGAGGGATCTCTTTACTTGGGATGGGACCTGAACCAAGGCATCCAGATTTCTCTGGCTGTGATCCCACACCCTTAGGACAAAGGACTGTAAGGGACGAAAGTGCAGACCTGCCCATTGCACTGCTGGGAGGGTAGCGGTCAAAAGTCCCAGGGCCGACATCAGAACTCTTATGGAGACCCGACTGCTGCACTGGAGACCAGCCACTGCCCTGTCCAGTTTTAGTATTTTTTCTGTTGGAAGAAACACTCTCAGTAGTGTTGAGTCCAACTGGTAACCCAAGTAGGTAATGCGCTGGGAGGGAATCAAACTGGATTTCTCCAAGTTCATTAGCCACCCTAGACCTGTAAGAACTCTTTTTGTAAGTTCTAGATCCCTGACTAACTGCAGTGGACACGCTGCAAACAGGAGCAGGTCGTCCAGGTATGCTATCACTGATATTCCCTGGAGCCGAAGAAAGGCCATCACCTCCGCCAAGACCTTGGTGAAGATGCGGGGCGAGGAGGATAGCCCGAAAGGCAGCGCCTGAAACTGTAGATGTACCGTTGTTCCACCTAGATCTACCGCTAGCCGGAGAAACCTCTGCGAGGCTTCTGCTATGGGAACGTGTAGATACGCGTCCTTTAGGTCCAGAGATACCATAAAGCAGTTGCGGGGCAACAGTGTTCTCACTGTGAAAATTGTTTCCATACGGAATCTCCTGTATGTCACTGACCTGTTCAGGGGCTTTAGATTCAGAATCAGTCTGAATTTCCCTGTGGGTTTCTTCACTACGAAGATGTGTGAATAAAACCCCTCTCCCTCCTCGGCTTTTGGAACTCTGAGAACCACATTCTGATCTACCAGATCTCTTAATGCTTCCAACAGAGCCTCGGCTTTTGCCGTACACCTGGGTAGGTGCGTGACCAAAAATCTCCGTGGAGGAAGATTTGTGAAATCGATATGGTACCCCTTTCTTATAATCCCTAGGATAAAGCGATTGGGGGATATTGCCTCCCATTGTGGGAGGAAGGCCCCCAGTCTTCCCCCCACCATGGTTGGGGAGTCATTGACTTTTACGGGGCTGTTCAGGAGGGCGAAAAATCGCCCCTCCTCTGCCCTTGCCTTTCTGACCCCAAAACTTCCTTTGCCCTTCCGGCTTTGGAGTCTCTTTACGCTTTTGCGGACGAAACCCCTTCTTTGTAGGTGCAGGGGTTTTCCGCTTAACCGGGAAGGATTTCTTCCTGTCTGCTGTGCGGTCTAAGACAGTCTCTAAGCCTGGGCCGAAGAGAAGGTCTCCCGTTAACGGTATGCCGCACAATTTGACTTTAGAGGCGCTATCGCCCGGCCAAGTTTTTAGCCAGAGGGCTCTCCTGGCCGAATTGGCCAGAGCCGCTGATCTGGCCGTCATACGTACTGACTCTGCCGAGGCATCAGCTATGTAGGCGATACCCCGCAGAATCGTAGGGAAAGAAGACAGAATGGTTTCTTTTGCCGTTCCAGCCTCAATATGCTCCTGAATCTTAGAGAGCCAGTGCTCCAGATTGCGAGCCACTACTGTGACAGCCAACTCAGGTTTCAAGTTACCAATTGTTGAATCCCACGTCTTTTTAAGGAGAGAGTCTATTCTCTTATCCATGACATCCACCAGGGCCCCCATGTCCTCAAATGCCAGGTCAGTGTGTCTGGAAACCTGGGAGAAAGCAGCATCTAACTTGGGATTTTTATTCCAGATAGATGTAGGATCATCCGAAAACGGAAATCTCCTTTTTAAGGATCTAGAAAAAAAGGGTTTCCTTTCGGGATCTTGCCACTCCTTTTTGATAGTTTCAACCAGTACTTCGTGAACTGGAAAAACCTTTCTCTTTTGTTCCCCCAAGCCTCTGTACATCTGGTCATGAAGGGTCAGGGGTTTCCTGTCCTCCTGAATACCGAGGGTTGTATAAATAGCCCCTAAGAGGTCCTCTACCTCCTCTAGGGATAATTTATATCTGGAGGATCTCCTGGACTCCCCGTCCTGGTCCTCCCCCTCTGAACCATCCTGGGAATCGGAGGAGGAACTATCTGGCTGCCTTAGTTCCACTCCGGAAGGCCCTGGAGCTTCCTCTGCCCTAACTGAAGTTGCAGGTTGGGCAGGAGCAGAGCCCTGCGCCTGAGGCGGGGTTGTATCCTGGGGAGCTGGACTAATGGGAGGTTGAAACCTTTCAAATAAGGCTTTAAATGAAGAAAAGGTGGACGAGAGCTCCTTTACTGAGGCTGCAAGTCCTGACTCCTGCTCAGAGTCCCTCTCCTTAACAAGGGAGTCTATGCACTCCCTACACAAGACCTTTGTCCATGCCTCCCCTAATGTGTCCCTGCAAGAGGCACACCTCCTCTTAGAGCTATGGGTAGACTTAGATTTTTAAAAACAAGGATACAACCCTGGGAGTGCACTAGACCCTCCTTAATCTATGGGGATCTGAGCCTCCCTCCCCTGACCACCCAGGGTATCTGCCCCCCCATGATAGGAACCATACATGGAGGGACAATCCTAGGTAAAGAGTACTTTTCCCCAAGGCACTCTTACCTTAGGAAGGCTGGAGGTAGTGTTCGTTGGTTGAGCATCCGCTTCCGACATGACTTGCAGGTGGTTGCTACTACCGAGTCCAACGCTGCCTGTGCGCGTCCCAGACTCGTCTCCAGCCTGTGCCTGGCTTCCCTATCAGCCCTGCGACCCGGAACCGGAAGCCGCGGGTCAAAGGCAAGCCCCCGCCCTTCCGCCGGAAATGACGTCGCCCGTCGTCCGGCCCGCCTAGTTCCAAACAGAGAGCGGCCTGTAAAGTATACAGGAAGGGCGGACGCCAGCCTGCTGCAGCCCTGTAGCCGCGATAGGGAACCCCCACAGCCTGAAGCTGCGCTCAGCTAGGAAGTGGTGGCAACCGAACGAGGGGTAAGTCCCCCCCATGCCCTTAGGAAGCCCCTGCTCCCATTACAGGCTCAAAAAACAAATAACAGCCACAGTCCCCTGACTGAAAAGCCTGGTTCCTTGCACAGTGTCTCCCCACCGGAGGAAACACTAATACTGAGGTCTGGCAGGGGGAAGTGAGAATTTATGGGCTGGCGCAGTGTTTCCTAAGAGGAAGAGGAGGAGACTATCTCTCATGGTGGCTGTCCTGAAAGACGAAAGGGGAAAAAACCCGCAGTAAGCGTATATTGTTTGGTTTGCGCAAACGTGTTAGCGTCTACAAAATAGGGGCTAGATTTATGGAATTTTTATTATTATTTTTTTACTAGTAATGACAGTGATCTGCGATTTTTAGCGGGACTGCGGCAGACAGATCGGACACTTTTGACACTTTTTTTGGGACCAATGACATTTATACAGTGATCAGTTATATAAATAGTCACTGATTACTGTATAAATGTCACTGCCAGGGAAGGGGTTAACACTAGGGAGCGATCAAGGGGTTAAGTGTGTTCCTTAGGGAGGTGTTTCTAACTGGGGGGGGGGGGACTGACTGGGAGTACCGAAAGATCGCTGTTCCTGACCACCAGGAACAGCAGATCTCTCTACTTCCCTGACAGAACGGGGATCTGCCTGTTTACATTGACAGATCCCTGTTCTTTCTCTCAAAAGCGATCGCCGGTCACGCGCTCTAGCGTTGTGTATGAGGCTGGGTAGCCCCAGTCCGGTCAGGGTGCCCATACTGACCCATATCCACAGCCAAAAGCATCTACAATGGGCACGTGAGCATTAGAACTGGACCACGCAGCAATGGAAGGTGTCTTTCGTGGTGTCGACTCCAAATTCTCCAGATCTCAATCCAATCTAACATCTGTGGGATGTACTGGAAAATAAAGTCTGATCCATGGAGACTTCACCTCGCAACTTACAGGACTTTAAAATGGTTTTAAACCCTGTTACGTCACTTGTACCTACAGGTAAGTCTATAATAAGGATTACCTGTAGGTACTGTAAGTATTTCCTAAACCTGCACTGTTTAGGAGATATTTACCACATACGCTTGCGCCGACTTCATCGGCGCATACATACTGAAGAAACGGCTCGATCGTGCAATTTCTAAAGGGCCTGTGCCGTGACCGGCGGCTCCCGCGTGGTAGTGACCTAATCGCGGTTCCGGCCAATCACAGCGCCGAACCCGTAAATAACTCCGGGAGACATGTCGCCGGTCACAGCAGCGTACGAGGACCAGTGCAACAGCTTCGATCTAAGGTAAGTATTTCATAATGGGCTAGTATGCAATGCTTTGTCTTGTTTTTTTTTTTTTTTTATGGGTTTACAACCACTTTAAGGATCTGCTACTGATGGCTTGGTACCACATATCACAGCATACCTTCTGAGTTCTAGTGGAGTCCATGCCTCGGTGGGTCAGCACTCTTTTGGCAGCTAAAGGGGGACCTACCCAACATTGGGTGGGTGGGTCATGTAATGGTGGGTGATCATAAAGCTATGACTGATCAGTGCACTGTATGTAACCTGTCTGTCAGCTGTTTGCCTTGAGTTCAACATAAAGCCTAAGGCCTCTTTCACACAAACGATCCATTCAGGTCCGCCTGTCAGTTTTTTAGGCGGACCTGAACGGACCCTCCATAGAACTCTATGGAGCGTCGGATGTCAGCGGTGACATCCGACCCGCTCCGCTCCGAAAAAAGTGTAACGGAGGAAAAACCTACTTTTCCATCCGTTATCGGATCGGGTGAAGACGGACTCTACGGTCAGTCTTCATCCGATCCCCCATAGGGGAGAGCGGCGCTCTGACAGGTCCGTCGCTGCACACTGTGCAGCGACGGACCTGTCATCTGTCCGCTCAGCGGGGATCGACGGAGCGATCCCCCGCTGAGCAGAGCAGGCTCCGTACACTGACACCGTCCATGTGAAAGAGCCCTAATTCCCAATTGAACTTTCACTGAAAGTTAAATATTTACCAGCTGCATCACAACAAATGGTGCTTTGTTTATTTTAGAAATCAGCTGCAGCCTGAGTGGAAAACACTGCCCCCTGCCTGCATGCTGCAGAAAAGCACCCTAGCTCTGTGTGTGTGGAAGCAGTGGTCTCTCTACAAATGTCCAACATGCCCTTAGCTGTGCTCGACCTCTATATCAGGGAGTGCGAGGTTTGCTGATTTTTTACACAACACACCGACACACACATGCAGTGTAAACAGGACACATGAAAAACAATTGCGGGCTCGCTGGACAGGTAAGTGCCCTTTTTAAAAGTCAGCAGCTACAGTGATTGTAGTTGCTGACTTTAAAAAATAAATAAAATAAAAACGGCCGGACCTCCACTTTAAGGACTGGAAGATTTTCCCCCTTAATGACCAGGCAATTTTTTGCGATACGGCACTGCGTCGCTTTAACTGACAATCGTGCAAAGTTGTACCCAAACTGAATTGACTAAAATTGACATCCCTTTTTTCCCTCACAAATAGAGCTTTCTTTTGGTGGTATTTGATCAACTCTGTGTTTTTTATTTTTTGTGCTATAAACAAAAAGAGCGACAATTAAAAAAAAAAAAAAAGTATGCATGTGTGTGTGTGTGTGTGTGTATATATATATATATTTTTATATATATATATTTTTTTTACGGTTTGTTAAATATCCCCAAAAAAATGTAAAAAAACACATTTTTTTTTTATCAGTTTAGGCCAATATGTATTCTTCTACATATTTTTGGTATAAAAAAAAATCGCAATAAGCATATATTGATTGGTTTGCGCAGAAGTTATAGCGTGTACAAATTAGGGGATAGATTTATGCCATTTTTTTATTATTTTTTTTTTTTTTACTAGTAATGGCGGCGATCAGTGATTTTTAGCAGGATTGCGGCGGACAGATCAGACACCTAACTGACATTTTTGACACTTTTTTTGGGAACCAGTGACATTATTATCTGTGCTAAAAATATGCAGTCATTGTACTAATGACACTGGCAGGGAAGGGGTTAACATCAGGGGCGATCAAGGGGTGAAATGTGTTCCCTCAGTGTGTGTTCTAACTGTATGGGGGGGACTGCTCGACTAGGGAAACACACAGATCCGTCTTCCTGCATAGCAGAAAGACAGGATCTCTGTGTGATCTCCCCTGACAGAATGGAGATCTGCCTTGTATACACAGGCAGATCCCTGTTCTGTCACTGCGGGGAACAATCGCGGATTTGTACCAGATTTGCGTAGAAATTGTGTTGGTTTTTCCAAACTTTAAATGTGCAGAATATCGGTACCTGATATCAGCTATTGGCCTGAAAGGTGGCCGATAAAAATCGATATCGGCCCCGAAAAAAGACAATATCGATTGACCCCCTAGTTCAGAGCCTATTGACCCTTTCCAAAGCATATAGTGACCCCCCAATGCCTGGAGTGGACAGCCTGGTATAGAGCTGGATAGACCCAGGAAGGAAAGTTTCTACCCATCCTGCTTTGTGTCAGATTGATAAGTCAGAACACTCTATGGAATGTGTGAAAGTGGCAGTTCACCGACCACTGAGATCAGCTGGAAAGCTATTTTCTGCTTTCTTCAAGGAGAAAGTTTGGGTGGTTGTTGTAACTTTTATCTGATTAATGTTGTTTGTGACTTTCACTTATTTAATGATTTGTATTCATTTCAGTTCTGTGCCTTTTCCCTCCGCTGGCTTCCTGCAGCATCTCTGCAAAGCATCCGCTGGGATTAAAGGGAAAGCCACAAAACATTTTTTTTTTTAATCAGCTTGAGCAGATGGACAGATCTGCTTTGAGAGAGATGAACCGTAAAGCTCAATTACCACGCAGTGCGACAAAGCGGGCAACACCGCATGTAGATATAGGTGTCCATTTTTATGAAGCAGTGAAAAATGTCTCCCCCCTGGATGCCAGCTTATGAAGCTTTCTAGATCGCTTCTCCTTTGGAAGAGTGAAGTGATCGACAAATGCTTTGAACACTGGAGAACGCCCCCTAACATTGGAATCTGGCGAGACATAACGAGATTGTCTGTTTATTAACTGCTTGCCGACCAGCCGACACAGTTTTACTGCGGCAGAATGGCACGGCTGGGCGAAACGACGTTACCTCGCGTTGTTTCGCCTTTTGGCCACTAGGGGCGCTGGCACGCTGACGGAGGCACACGCACGTGTGCCTGGAGCTGGTGCAAGTGCCCGGGGGGCGCGCGATGACCACCGGGCTCCCGCGATCGCTCGTGACAGAGCGAGAACCGGGATCTGTGTGTGTAAACGCGCAGATCCCGGTTCTTTCAGGGGAGAGGAGACAGATCGTGTGTTCATACTGATTATGAACACCTTTCTTTCTCTCCCCCTAGACAGTCCCATCCCTCCACAGTTAGAAACACACACAGGGAACACAGTTAACCCCTTGATCGCCTCCTAGTGTTAACCCCTTCCCTGCCAGTGACATTTACACAGTAATCTGTGCATTTTTATAGCACTGATCGCTGTATAATTGTCAATGGTTTCAAAAATGTGTCTGACGTGTCCGCCATAATGTTGCAGTCCCAATAAAAATCGCAGATCGTCGCCATTACTAGTAATAAAAAAACATAAATTTATCCCCTATTTTGTAGACGCTATAACTTTTGCGCAAACCAATCAATATACTCTTATTGCGATTTTTTTTTTTTTTTTTTTTTTTTTTTTATACCAAAAAATATGTAGAAGAATACATATCGGCCTAAACTAAGGAAAGAATTTGTTTTTTTTTTTGTTTTTTTTTTATAAAAAATGTGGGATATTTATTATAGCAGAAAGTAAAAGATATTGTGTTTTTTTTTCAAAATTGTCGCTCTTATGTTTATAGCGCAAAAAATAAAAACCGCAGAGGTGATCAAATACCACCAGAAGAAAGCTCTATTTGTGGGGGGAAAAAAAAAGGACGTCAATTTTGTTTGTGTACAGCGTGGCACGACCGCGCAATTGTCAGTTAAAGCGACACAGTGCCGAATCGCGAAAAATGGCCTGGTCATTGAGCAGCCAAATCTTCCGGGACTGAAGCAGTTAAGCAGTGATAAATTATCACTGTTCAGTACACGGACATTCCCGAAGGAGACCTCCCACCTAGTAAGAGAATATCTGTCCCTCTACACTATAATTTATATATACCGTATATACTCGAGTATAAGTCGTTCCGAATATAAGTCGAGGCCCTAATTTACCACAAAAAAATGGGAAAAACTTATTGACCCGAGTATAAGTCGAGGGTGAGAAATGCACAGCTACTGTAAGTGGAAAAGAGGGTCAACAATGCCCATTTGCAGCATCACTGTGCCCATTTGCATGCCTCACTGTGCCCATTTGCAGCCATAGGTCCCCTGAACTTCAAACTCGGTAGTTAAGGGTTCCTAGATGCCCCCTAGCTGCAGCCAAAATTTGGGGTCTCTGAACCCAAAGGGTCCCGAAATGACATTTCTGCAGATGGACACAGTTGACCGAATTTGGGGCCCCGTATCTCGGGGCCACTTAGTGCTAAGAACCCCAAATTTGGTGTGCAAACCCAGTGGAACTAGCACCATACAATTTCCAAAGCTGGGGTTTCTAGCACCAAGTGCCCCCGAGACACAGGGCTCCAAAAATCAGTTCAGAAAATGTCAAGCACTTTTCTGCAGCAGAGAATGACATTTTCTGAACCGGTTTGGGGCCCCGTATCTCAGGGCCACTTGGTGCTAGGAACCCCAGCTTTGGATATGTTATGGTACCAGAACACCAAATTTGGGGTTGCTAGCACCAAGTGGTCCTGAGATATGGGGCCCCAAAGTCGGTTCAGAAAATGTCAAGCACTTTTCTGCAGCAGAGAATGACATTTTCTAAACCGATTTTGGGGCCCCGTATCTCGGGGCCACTTAGTGCTAGGAACTTCAGCTTTGGATATGTTGTGGTACCAGATCCACTGGGTTTCCATACCAAATTTGGGGTTCCTAGCACCAAGTGGCCCTGAGATACGGGGCCCCAAAGTCGGTTCGGAAAATGAAATTTTTTGCTGCAGAAAAGTGCTTGACTCGAGTATAAGTCGAGGGGGGCACTTTCAGCACAAAAAAATGTGCTGAGAAATTCGACTTATACTCGAGTATATACGGTATATATATATATATATATATATATATATATATATATATATATATATATATTTATATATTGTGTGTGTATGTGTGTATATATACTCTCCTTCAGCCCCCATATCCAATCACTGGCTAAATCCTGCCGCCTTAACCTCCGCAACATCTCCAAAATTCGACCCTTTCTGACTAATGACACTACAAAACAACTTATTCACTCTTTGATTATTTCCCGCCTCGACTATTGCAACTCTCTCCTTAATGGCCTACCCTTAAGCAGGCTATCCCCCCTTCAGTCTATTATGAATGCTGCTGCTAGACTAATACACCTCACTAATCGATCCGTGACTGCTGCTCCTCTCTGCCAATCCCTTCACTGGCTTCCCCTACCCCACCGTGTAAAATTCAAAATGCTAACCATAACATACAAGGCCATTCACAACATCGCCCCCATCTACATCACCAACCTCATCTGCAGATATCACCCAAATCGCCCCCTCCGCTCCTCCCAGGACCTCCTGCTCTCTAGCTCCCTTGTTACCTCCTCCCATGCTCGCCTTCAGGACTTCTCCAGAGCCTCTCCCATCCTCTGGAATTCCCTGCCCCAGTATGTCCGATCAGCCCCTACCCTGTCCACCTTTAGGAGATCCTTGAAAACTCATTTATTCAGGGAAGCCTATCCCACACCCACATAACTGTCCCTGAGCCACCCCCATCAAATCATTCTTTGCAGCTATTACCTTTTGTACCACCACCCCCTCCCTTTTAGAATGTAAGCTCTACGAGCAGGGCCCTCCTGTACCTTTTGTATTGTACTGTAATTGTGTTGTCCCCCTTATACATTGTAAAGCGCTGAGTAAACTGTTGGCGCTATATAAATCTCGTATAATAATAATAATATATATATATATATATATATATATATATATATATATATATATATATATATATATATATATATATATATATATATATATATATATATATTTTTATATATTGTGTGTGTGTGTGTATGTATGTATGTATGTATATATATATATATATATATTTCCCCCTGCCACGTCTATATATATATATATATATATATATATATATATATATATATATATATATATATATATATATATATATAGACGTGGCAGGGGGAAATGGTTACTGTCTTGGGGGTTTGGAAGGAGGAAGTCAAAAATCTTCCTCCTTCCCCCGTCATTCTCTCTTCTCTTTTCACTCCCCGATTCTCCACCTCTGAGCTGGTGAATTGGGGAGTGTGAATTCTGACTCGGATCGCCAATGAAGTGCCGAGATCGCAGCTTCATGAACTGGCCATTTCTGTGTCAGACAGTGCGGGGATCATCGGCGGAGAACATGTTCTCTCCCCGATCATCTCTGTTTCATAAACCGTTTATGGACTGTGATCAGTGGTACACTACATAACCAAAAATAAGTGACCCCCCCCTCCAGATTATTGCGTTCAGGTGCAAAAAGCCAGATCACACCCTCCTCTTGTGTGTGTGACACCTTAGCAAGCCGCTTCCTATGGTGAAACTCCTGCGATTTTCACTCCCGAGCTGGGTTGAGTGTGTTCATAGACACACACAGCCCAGCTCGGCTCTGCCTCCCACTCCCTCCTCCCAGGATTTGATTGACAGCAGCAGGAACCAGTGGCTCCCACTGCTGCCTCTGTGGCCTGTAAGGAAAGGAACAGAGACCAGCGCCACTGCAGATGTGCACAGGGCTGGATTGAGATAGGACTCGGGTAATTATTTAGGGAGGTAACACCGCAGCATTAAAAAAAAACCAAAAAAAAAAACCCTGCAAGGCAGGGGCATAATGTGCTAGTATGCATCACATACTTGCACATTATGAATTACTTGCCTTCGAACGAAGCCCTCCAGCAGCGTGCTGACAGGCTTCCATCTTCCCCCGGTCTTCCTAAGGGATTCACGGGCTCCGTGGCCAGGGCTGCGATGATGTCACGCCCACGCATGCACGCGGGAGCCCTCAGCTGTGGCACAGAGCTCTGAAGGTCCGGCACGATATGCTAGACCTTCAGAGCACATATGCCGGTGACGTCACAGGCTGCATCCAGTGTCAACACCTCCTAAACGCCACAAGTTTAGAAGATAATCACTGTACCTACAGGTAAGCCTTATTATAGTCGTACCTATAGGTAAAACTTAAAAAAATAAATAACTTTACTGCCACTTTAATGCAGATAATGCATCAACCATTTCCAGACCGGCTCACGCTGTTATACGTCGGCACTTCGAAGAGGGATATCGTTGTTATTACAGCAGCTAGCTGCCATAACCCCGGTATCCTCTTCTTCAGTGAGCGGTCCGGTTTCAGATAAAAGTGGTCTCTGCGGCGGATTCGCGGCAAGATCACTTTTATTGGCGGTGGGAGAGGGCCCCCCCCCCCCGCTGCTCTCTGGTGCCCTCTGCTGCTTACCGGAACCGTTGGTAGCGTCGGAGGCAATCGGGTCCTCTCCCTGGCTTGGTATGAAGACAAGTGAGGAGAAGATGACCCCCCACTCGTGTCCATACCATTGCAGGGCAGAAGCAATGTCAAAACGTCACTTCCGCCCATAGCTCTTTAAGAGATATTTTTTTTACTTTTTTTTTTTTTTAAATGACATTTCATTGTATTTATTTTTTTATTGCATTTTAGTGTAAGTATGAGATCTGAGGTCTTTTTTGACCCCAGATCTCATATTGAAGAAGTCCTGTCATGCTTTTCTTCTATTACAAGGGATGTTTACATTCCTTATACCCTGTTTCACCGAAAATAAGACCTAGTGTTGTTGTCAGTGATGGCTGCAATATAAGCCCTACCCCCCAAATAAGCCCTACCCTGTTTCCCCGAAAATTAGCCCTACCCTGAAAATAAGACCTACAAGGACTTTAACTAGGGCTTATTTGGGGGATAGGTCTTATATTGCAGCCATCACCGACAATCATAGTTACATAGTAGGTGAGGTTGAAAAAAGACACAAGTCCATCAAGTCCAACCTATGTGTGTGATTATATGTCAGTATTACATTGTATATCCCTGTATATTGCGGTCATTCAGGTGATTATCTAATAGTTTCTTGAAGCTATCAATGCTCCCCGCTGAGACCACCGCCTGTGGAAGGGAATTCCACATCCTTGCCGCTCTTACAGTAAAGAACCCTCTAGGTAGTTTAAGGTTAAACTACGCTAGGTCTTATTTTTGGGGAAACAAGGTAATAGGAATAAAAGTAACACAATTTAAAAAAAAAAAAAACGGTGTTAAAATAAATAAGAAAAATGTAAATGCACCCCGTCCCGCTGAGCTCGCGTGCAGAAGTGAACGATGTGAGTAGCGCCCGCATATGAAAACGGTGTTTAAACCACACTTGTGAGGTATCGCCGTGATCGGTAGAGTGAGAGCAATAATTCTAGCCCTAGACCTCCTCTGTAACTCAAAACATGCAACCTGCAGAATTTTTTAAACGTCGCCTGTGGAGATTTTTAAGGTTAAAAGTTTGTCACCATTCCACGAGCTGGCGCAATTTTGAAGCGTGACATGTTTGGTATCAATTTACTCGGTGTAACATTATCTTTCACAATATAATAAAAAATTGGGCTAACTTTACTGTTGTGTTTTTTTAATTGACAAAAATGTATTTTTTCCCAAAAAAGTGCGCTTGTATGACCACTGCGCAAATACGGTGTGACAGAAAGTATTGGAACGACCACCATTTTATTCTCTAGAGTGTTAGAAAAAAAAATATATATATATATAATGTTTTAGGGGTTTTAAGTAATTTTCTAGCAAAAAAAACTGTTTGTAAATACAAAATCTCAGAAAGAGGCTCGGTCCTTAAGTGGTTAAGGTAAAAAAAAAAAGTATTGCTTTTACAACCACTTTAAGTGTAGATCCTTGTGAAGGCAGGTGTTCTGTGTATCCCCATTCATGTCAGTTGGAATGCAGCTGCTGCATGGATATAGCTGCTGCTTGCAATTTGACACCCTTGTGGGTTTTGCTGCATGTGCCCGAATGCAGACAGTGTTTGTTTAGAGCCGTGCACCCGCATCCACGAGGCTGTAAAATTGGGAGCTGGGGCTGTGCCCCAATTGACATGAATGGGTCTGCCTGCATGGGGATGCACGGGAACACCTGTGCATCCCTGAGCTGGCAATCATAACCCTCACACGGGTGTACACTGTAGTACGCCTTTGTGAATGAAAGCCTTAACAGCCTGTACAGAGTCCTGACCTCAACGCCAGTCACCCTTTTTGGGATGAATTGTAATGAGGATTGTAAGCCAGGTTTTCTCATCCAACAAAAGTACCTGACCTCACAAGCGCTCTTTAGGCTGAATTGACACAAATTCCCCCAAACAAATGCTAAAATCTCCTTAGAAAAGTAGAGACTTCTTTAGCTGCCAGAGTGGGGGTGAGGGGATTAGCTCTACCACTCCCGGACTTTCGATTGTGTGTATGTGTGTGTGTGTGTGTGTGTGTGTGTGTGTGTATATATATATATATATATATATATATATATATGTATATATATATTATAATGTGTGTGTGTGTGTGTGTGTATATATATATATATATATATATATATATATATATATATATATATATATATATATAAATACTGGGATATATTTTTAGACCGCCCACTGTGTATATATACGTCATTACTTTGACCTGAATACTGGGATGTATTTTTAAACAGCGGGAGGTCTGCTTTAACATAAAAGTGGTCTCAGCGGCGGATTCGCCGCAAGAGAACTTTTATGGGTGTGGTGGGAGAGGTGCGCCCAACCCCCCCCCCCCCCCCGCCCCGCCGTTTCCCAGTTGTCTCCGTCGCTTACCGGAGCCGTTGGTGGCGGAAACGATCCAATCCTCGGGATGGATGGACAGGAAGTTGAGTGAGGGCAAGTTGGGCTTGGAGGACTTGAGTGATGTCAAACGTCACTTCCGCCCTGCGGCCCTAAAGGGCTTTTATTTTTTTTTTAATGTGTAAATGTGAGATCTGGGGTCTTTTTTTCTATTACAATGGATGTTTACATTCCTTGTAATAGGAATAAAAGTGATCAAAAAAAATTTTTTTTTTTTTAGGGACAGTGTAAAAATAATAGTTAAATAAGAAAAAAAAAAAAGTAAGGCTCCCTGTTCCTCCATGCTAGTGCGCAAAAGCGAACGCATATGCAAGTCGCTCCCACATAGGGTGTTCAAACCACACATGTGAGGTATCGCCGCGATTGTTAGAGTGAGAGCAATAATTCTAGCACTAGACTTCCTCTGTAGCTCTAAACAGGTAACCCGTCGCCTATGGTGATTTTTAAGTACCAAAGTTTGTTGCCATTCCATGAGCGGGCGCAGATTTGAAGTGTGACATGTTGGGTATCAATTAACATGTAACATTATCCTTCACATTATAGAAAAAAAATTGGGCTAACTTTACTGTTTTCTTATTTTTTAATTAAAATGTATATTTTTTTCCCCCCCCAAAACATTTGCGTTTGTAAGACCGCTGCGCAAATACGGTGTGACATAAAGTATTGCAACGATCTCCATTTTATTCTCTAGTGTCTCTGCTAAAAAAAATAAAAAAATAAATATATATATAATAATGTTTAGGGGGTTCTAAGTAATTTTCTAGCAAAAAGAAATACTGATTTTAACTTGTAAGCAACAAGTGTCAGAAATAGGCTTGGTCCAGAAGTGGTTAATGAGTATGGTTTTGGAATGGTATTTGCCCAACAAGTTCACATAGGTATGAAGATCAGGTTTGCACACATTTTAGTCTGGTACTACGGGGTGTAAATAAGCTGGAGCTTGGAGGAAAGAAACGCGCTGACCAAATTGAAGTGAGTCTTATGTGTGACTCCTACGCATTACCCCTGGCCGCCCACTCTTTGAAGTCTATCAGGAGCAAAAAATACAAATGTTCATATCCTTAGTCTGATCGTGTATGCTAGGACGCATGGTATCTATGGGTGCCTTTAAATATTTTAAAGGTTTTCCTTGTTTGGTTTTTGAGGTAATGTAGATTAGAGTTAGGAGTTTGACATTCTGGGGTTAATTTAGTGAAAGCTGGAGAGTGCAAAACCTGGTGAAGCTCTGCATAGAAACCAATCGGCTTCCAGAGTTTTTTTTTTTTTTTTTGGAAAAGTTTAATTGAACAAGCCGAAGTTAGAAGCTGATTGGCTACCATGCACGGCTGCACCAGATTTTGCACACTCCAGTTTTAGTAAATCCAACCAATGTGACAATATGACAGAACAGTGAACAGCCAGCGACTACGTATGTAACAGGATGACGCGCACACTGCCACCCTTTGGTTGGCCACACACTTTAATATTTCTCTCATTCATCCCCGCAGGCTGATTAAGGCTCCGTTTCCCCTAGCGGAAGAGAGTTTAACAAGACTCGTGGCCACTCATTAAAATTAGAAGAAAAGAGGTTTAACTTTAAACTACGTAGAGGGTTCTTTACTGTAAGAGCGGCAAGGATGTGGAATTCCCTTCCACAGGCGGTGGTCTCAACGGGAGGCATCGATAGTTTAAAGAAACTATTAGAAAAGCACCTGAACGACCACAACATACAGAGATATACAATGTAACACTGACATATAATCACACACATAGGTTGGACTTGATGGACTTGTCTTTTTCCGACCTCACCTACTATGTAACTTGTGCAACTTGTCCTGCGATTTGGGATTGCAAAGTCGCATGACAAGTTGTACCCAGTGAGTACCATTCATATCTGTGCGACTTCAAAGTAGTCCCTGCACTACTTTGGTCCGACTTTGATACAACTTGAGGTCCATAGACACAGGCATTGCTTCAAGTCGCTTCAAAATCGTGGCAAAAAAATTGCGCGACTTTCAGATCGCAATAGTGGGAACCCTGGCTAAGATAACTTACTCATTCATGCTGATTTTGTGCAAATCTCTTCTGCCGGCTAATTGTAATCTGACATCCAGCACCCGCAGCTGTCAGAATGCCCAGATAGTGGCTACATCTAATAGGATGCAGCCACTGTTCGCCTAACTATTTTCCTCCCGCCTCCTTCATTATTTTAGATCGAATATCATTGTGGCTACCTAGCACTACCTAGCACTTTCCTACTATACTAAGACCCCTTTCACACTGAGCCGCCCCTAATTTTAGCGCCGCTTTACCGTCGTTTTAGTGGCACCTTCGTCCACTAGCCGTGTGGTTTTAACCCCCGCTAGCGGCCGAAAAGGGGTTAAATCCGCCCTCAAAACGCCGCTGCAGCGGCGCTTTGACGGTGGTATAGCAGCGCTGCCCCATTGTTTTCAATGGGTAGGGGGCGCTTTAGGAGCGGTGAGTTCACCGCTCCTAATGCGCTCCAAAGAAGCTGCTGGCAGGACTTTCTCCCCGGGCTTTCACACTAGAGTGAATGGAGCCACTGTTTCAGGGCGCTTTGCAGGCGCTATTTTTAACGCTATAGCGCCTGCAAAGCGCCTCAGTGTGAAAGGGGTCTAAATGACATTACTATCTGAGGAAGTAGCTGTATTTGCCTACACACCGTTATGGACTCAATATTGTGTGATGTTTGTCTCTTGCAGGCAAAAACGCTTCGGAAGCTGATTCAGCAGACCTTCCGCCAGTTTGCCAACCTGAACCGGGAAGAAAGCATTCTGAAGTTCTTTGAAATCCTCTCACCGGTTTACAGATTTGATAAGGAATGCTTTAAGTGTGCTCTGGGAGTAAGTACATGACGGAACCCAACTTACAGCTTGCTCCGTGCAGATGTCTAATCCTTTAATCCATGCGAATTTTAATTGATAAAACTCAAAATTAGATTTTAAACTTTGTGGTGCATAAATGCCTGTATTCCTTTTTTTTGTTTTAATTTCCATAGTTGCCTACGCACTAGCTATAAAAATAGCAGTTTGGAATGGTAGCGGGAGTGCCTGCGCTGACCGCCAAATGACACAGATGAAGCAGAGCTGGGATCATCTGATTCCACTCTGCACTTTCTTGTCTGCAGCTTAAAATATCTGCAAATTAAAGGGGTTAATCACAGTTTTTCACCTTAAAACATTAAGGTGAAAAACCTTTTGTACTGCAGCACCCCCCCCCCCCCCTTTTCTTACTTGACCCCGATCGTTCCAGCGACGGGGACGAGCACAGCAGCTCCAGTCGCTGTCTCGGGTACTCATTGGATAGATTGATAGCAGCCATTGGCTCCTCCTCCTGCTGCTGTCAATCAAATCCAGTGACCGGGGGGCGAGTCTGTGTCGATGGACTCAGCAGCAGGACTCGGAAGCGCGCCCGCACGAGTGCCCCGAGGGAGAGCGGCTCTCCACCGGGCACTCGAGAAGAGGAGGAGCCAGGAGCGCCGCTGAGGGACCCCAGAAGAGGAGGATTGGGGCCACTCTGTTCAAAACCAACTGCACAGAGGAGGTAGGTATGACATGTTTGTTTTTTTTTTTTTATTTGTTTTTTTTAAACTGAAACTTTAGATATCCTTTAAAGTAGAACTATAGGCAAAACTTTTTTTTTTTTTCAGTTACATTTTTTTTTTTTTTTTAATGTTTATTGCGTTTTGTACATTACATTAGCAAGTAGCAAATAAATTGTGAGGCATATACAGTCATATAAAAAAAAAAAAAAAAAGGGAATGTGTATGGGGAAGGATGGTAGGGATTTCATTTTTGATACAGTAAGAGAGGGTTATAACCCCTGTCAGATTTTCTTTCACCATCTGTGCCCTATATGGGAGATTTCACTTCCTGTCCCATAGCCAAACAGAAAGTGTGAGGCAATCTCAGCAAATTAAGGGAATTCCTTGGGGAACCCCCCCCCCTTACCTTTATTACCTTAATGGGGTAAATGCCAACATTTGGGATTTCCTTTTCTTTTACTTTCAATGATGATGGTAAACAGGACAAATAAGAGAGGATGAATCTCCCTAATGAGAGGGGGGGGGGGGGGGGGCACAGACATCAATAATAACAGGTAGGTGTTCTAATCCATCTCCACTGTATACAAAACAAAAAATAAAAAAAGTTTTGTCCTTAGATACACTTTAAAGGCCAACTTTCTAACCAAAACTATTTTTATTTTAGAGTATCTGGCTTTGACGTTGGGCCCATCAAAGCGGCTCTCTTTGACGGTCTCGGGGGACCACTCCTGTTGCTGACATCCTCACCTACAATGCAGGACCAGAAGTCACTGCATTGTACCTAATAGGGATGCACCGATACCATTTTTTTCACATTGAGTACGAGTACCGATACTTTTCTTTTTTTTTTTTAGTACACGCCAATACCAATTGCCGATACCTACCGCAACTGTTTTGTTTTCACTTCAGGTGTCAGTAATGGTACAAAGCATTAAAAAGTTATTTACAAATGAAATAGATTTTTTATTTTTTTATTTTGCGCCTTTTCAATGTGAAATGTGTGTGTATGTATATATGTATGTGTGTATATTATATATATATATATATTTTGTGTGTGTAAAAAATATTCACTGACAAAGCAAACAAAATTTTTTTTTTTTATTGTTTATCATTTTATAAAATAGGTGTGAAAAAAAGGAGGAAAATAATAATTAAATGGAGGAGAATAGGGAGTAAATTACGGCTAATTAGAGTAAATTAAGGGTTAATAAGGAGTTAAACAGAGGAACATTTGTTCATCCCTCTGATCTGCAGATGAAGCAACAGAAAGATACAAAAAGAAACAATGTTTCTTTTTATTTTAGTGTTTCAGCACAGTGTTGTTAATAAACAATGCCGGCTGCTTTTTTCAGCAGGGAAGACCCACTGACAGCTTAAAGAACCGAGCCTAAAAGTATTGCTTTCAGGTATCGGTGCATTTTCATGAGTACCAATACTTGTACAAATACTCGGTATCGGCACCAATACTAGTATCGGTGCAACCCTAGTACTTA
The DNA here is from genome assembly GCA_037952835.1 of Lithobates septentrionalis. Classification (NCBI taxonomy): domain Eukaryota; kingdom Metazoa; phylum Chordata; class Amphibia; order Anura; family Ranidae; genus Lithobates; species Lithobates septentrionalis. The sequence continues at coordinate 709,360 of JBBDGP010002274.1, forward strand.
ATGATGTAGGAGTGCCTCCCCACATTTCAGCACTGTAGAGCGCAGGGAAAGACCTATATTTCTTGTGGGAGAATAGAGTAAGGCACGGAATACTTTGTTTAATCATTAACTAGTTGAGCTTTATATTCTTTACCAGCTAAGAGGGGGTATCACACAATTGTAATTGTTTTACCTTTGCTCGGACTTCTTATAATAAAAGCTAAAACAAAATGTCCAGGGACTCAGTAGCTGCTGTTGAAGAGTATGTAGGTTCTGGGGAAAACCACCCCAATGCAATGATCTGCTCTCTTACAATTCCTGAAAAAAAAAAAAAAAAAGGAGAAAGTAAAATGCACATATAGGGAAAACAAAGAGACATGCGGGTAGAATCCTGCCTAGAATGTGCAGACAGGTGAGTCATCTTTAGGATTCCCTCTTTTTCTGTTAATTGTTTTATGATGTGATTTTATGATTAAGATGAACTTCCCCTCCACATTTCTGGATGCAGCTCAAACCACAAGACTTCCCTGTTCAGAAATAAAAGTGGTTTTCCCTGCATTTTCCTGAGTGCACACATCTTCACTTTATGTCATGTCATCTCTTCTAAATAGCAGAAACTGAGTCATTTTACAGTAAACCCAACTGTTCCTGTTTTTAGCAACAATTAACCTAGATATCACAAGCAGATATAATGTTTTATGTATGTATCACTCAAATGCAGCTTTTCTCAACCTTTTTTTTTTTTTAACCCTTGAAATAACTTTTGGGGTCTTAGAGAAACCCTGCTAATATCTACAGTAGCCTGTGATACATGATGAGCGTGAACAAATAATATGGTATCAAAAACGAGGTTGCCCTAAAATCAAAGTTTACAGGAAGGATATAATAAGGTATATAAGGAAATCACCAATATAGAGGTGCCTGATGATCCCTGGGTATGCTTTTTCCACGGGGTAGACATTCCAATAAAAGAATATAAAAAGTCCATGTTAATACATTTGCCGCTAAAAGCTTGATCTCGAAAAGATGGAAGGAGGCAGATGGTCCAACAATTAGAGAATGGCTTAATAAAATGAAGGAGATATATACTATGGAAGGGCTCAGGCACTGTGAAGAGGGAGGAAGGGAAGACTTCAATAAGAGGTGGGAAAAGTGGAAAATGTTTAAAATAACGAAGGAACATAGCGAGGTGGAAAGGTTGCAGTGAGGGGTGGGTGTGGGTAGGTTGGGTGAGGGACAGGGAGGGAAGGGCGGGGCACTTTGGTAGGGGTAGGGAGGGCGGGAGAAGTACCCTGTTTCCCCAAAAAATAAGACCTAGTGTGATTGTCGGTGATGGCTGTAATATAAGCCCCCCCCCCCCCCAAATAAGCCCTAATTAAAGTTCTTGTAGGTCTTATTTTCAGGGTAGGGCTTATTTTCAGGGATACAGGGTAGGGCTTATTTGGGGGGTAGGGCTTATATTGCAGCCATCACTGACAATCACGCTAGGTCTTATTTTCGGGGAAACAGGGTAGGAGGCCTAGTACTGAAAGTAAATTTTGTATAATTAGCATTTTACTTTCTTCTTTTTTCTTTGTCAAAAGTGAAACTTGCTGTGTTCTGCCTTAAACCCTCCTTGTTTTCCTTTTTTACTGTGGATATGATAAATTTTTTTGAAAAGTGAAGAATAAAAAAAAAAAAAAAAGAGCCACACTAATAAAATAGTGATGATGAAAATACTTGAGAATGATTTGGAATAATTTAAATACTACAGCAGTAATAGTAGTAACATTCAGCACTTGGACTTTATTTTTCACAGCTATCTCATAGGCAAGACAGTTGCATGGACACTATATACTGTTGTTGCACCATTTCATGAATACTGTTGTAGTATTTCAGCTATTCCCAATCATTTTCAATTATTTTCATCACTATTTTATTAGCGCAGCTCCTTTTTCATGTTTTATGTGTACTCTTTCTGTGTTAGTATTACACAGCAGAGCTACTGCTCTTGCTGATTATTTATCTAATTTATGTGGATTTTTTTCTAAGAGCAGTTTTTTTTTTGTTTGTGTTTTAAATAATATGGTATACCTAAACTATTTGAGACTCAGGCCTGCTCTATACATAACAACATTTTTTATTTTTTGATAAGGGCTTCATGCACATGCCAGCACATTTCCATATAGCATACAATACAAATTAATTTTCTCTGGCCGGGGTGACAGGTGCAGTTTTATAGCTGTTGCCAGCCAGCCTGTATAAATCAATGACAGACAATGGCGCATACATATGCAAATATATCTGAGTGACTACATGCCTGTACGGTCATATGTGCCTTCAAGAATGCAGACTTGTCTGTGTTATCTGGACCTTAATTGTGGCCCCTGACATCACAAAAGGGCCCTGCGTAATATTCAGTGATTATAATGGTACATTAACCGTTCATAAATCACAAAAGGGCTGGGGACTCGGATGTTCTTGAAAAAAAGTCCTTTATTGGGTTACATGGGTACAGGCTACGCTGACACGTTTCGACTTTGAAGGCTTCTTAGCGAAACGCGTCAGTGTAGCCTGTACCCACATGTAACCCAATAAAGGGCTTTTTTTCAAGAGCATCCAAGTCACCAGCCCTTTTCTGATTCAAGTACTGCATTTTGGGGCCTGAACGTCCTAGCTAGACCGGTTCACAGTTCATAGATCATCATATTGGCAGTAGAGCTGGGTAACATTTTGTTTCTTTTATTATCCATTGCCTGTTTACACATGCACAGATGACCAGAGACTACAGGCATGCTACAAGAGATTGTCAGGGAGTGTAGACATGCTGCAGGACATTTATCAAGCAAATTAGTGAACCAAATGTACTCAAATCAGATTGTGTCTCATTTGAAAGTCTATGCAAAAATATACAGTTTTTCTGTGTATTTGCAACTCCCCTTCTGTTGCACAGCAAAACTGTGCCTAATGTCCCTCCCATAATGTTTTATAATATTTGCCTGCTTGTTTCCTCCATAAAAATGTCGTGTCAAGTGTGTCATCTTACTTATCGCTCTTTTTTGTTTTTCTTTTTCTTTCCTCTTCCGGTCACCGTTTAAATGATCCTATTACAGTCCAGTTGGATTATTTCGGTGGAGTTGGCAATCGGCCCTGAAGAGGGGATCAGTTACCTTACGGACAAAGGATCTAATGTAAGTTTGTGGATTGATGGCGGGTTTTGTGTACTTTTCTTTCACAAAAGTCTCATTTGGATTTTTTTGCAAAGGGGTGTACACATAGGGTCAAGGAAAGGGACATTTTTCACAATGCAGATAACCTGAGTACAAATTACAATGCAGCATTGTTACCAGTGAAAACAGACAAGTCCTATATCAGTTGTGTGTAGTTTCTACCAGTGATGGGAGCAAGTCATACATGTGCAAGTCACAAGCAAGTCTCAAGTCTTAACCTTCAAGTCACAAGCAAGTCCCAAGTTACTGTGGCGAAAAGCAAGCAAGTCAAGTCGAGTCCATGCTAGAAGTCAAGCAAGTCAAGTCATTTATTTTGGTCAAGTCACAAATTAAGTCAAAATACTGATCTACCCTGAAGCCGGGACTCGGGGGGGAGCTTTCTTTTGTGTGTTCGGCTTTTGCCTAGGCCAAGACACAGCACTGGTGGTGCCAAGTCATTGCAAGTCAAATAGCCCAAGTCAAAGTCAAGTCGCAAGTCCTCAAACAGGTGACTTGAGTCTGACTCAAGTCAAGTCATGTGACTCGAGTCCCCCACCTCTGGTTTCTACCATAAACTTACTGTATGTGTGTGTGTTTTCTTTCTTCCTTTTAACCAGAGACACCTGAAGAAAGTGAGATTGAAGGTTGAAATTTGAGAAGAAAAAAAAACAAATGCATGTGCATCATACTTGTTGGAAGATTTTTCTTCACTTCCTGTTCCAAAGACAGCTGGAAAATTTTGAATTTTCCATCAAGAAAATGGTCATCAGGTCAAAATAAGAGCGTGAATCTCCATGTGGAGGCGACGTTTCTCTAATTCTGCTCTCCTGATCACCAGTATCACAGAGAAAAAGAGGGGTGAATTCAAAATTCAGGCTGCCGCCAGAACAGAAATAGGGTAGAACTAATCTTGTGGGAAACACCTTGAACAGTTGGCCACTGTCAGAGGGAATATTCCTCACATTGAAACTTTTTTCTCTCATATCCTATAGAGCAGGGATATGCAATTAGCGGACCTCCAGCTGTTGCAAAACTACAAGTCCCATCATGCCTCTGCCTCTGGGTGTCATGCTTGTAGCTGTCAGTCTTGCTATGCCTCATGGGACTTGTAGTTCTGCAACAGCTGGAGGTCCGCTAATTGCATATCCCTGCTATAGAGTATACAGGACAGGAAGTGAAGAAAAATCTCCTAACGGCAAAAAAAACAGTTCTAACCCTCCCCTTCTCTATACAAAATCTTAAAAAGTTTTGACTTAAGATCTACTAATAATATTATCAGTCATCAATTCTGCAAACTTTTTTTTTTTTTTACATGATGTATCTTTGTCTCCTCTAGCCGACGCATCTTGCAGACTTCACTCAGGTGCAGACCATCCAGTATTCCAGTAGTGAAGATAAAGACAGGAAAGGGATCTTACAGCTGAACATTGCCGGAGCACCGGAGGTAACTAGATATGTGTGTGATAACAGAGCTGCAACAAGCATGCTTATTAACCAATATCTGTAACATACAGAAATATCCCCTTGTTTTACACATATTGTGCAGTAAGAGCCGGTTCACACAGCTGCGTGGTGCGAGAATGCAAATCACATGCGATGTCTGTGCGATGTGAATTCAGCCATACAGATAGTATGGCTGAATTCGCATTGCATTCAGACTAAACTCGCACAGGACCCTTTTTTTGGTCCGCAGCAGAATCAGATCGCATGGGTGTTCACACACATACGATCGGATTCCTGTCCAAATTTGCAGATTGCACTGCGATATGCGAACTGATTTGGGGGGTGTCATTAACTTTGAACTGACACTCCCAGTAGTTCGCATAGGGCAGTGTGAACTGCCGCTGGGAGACTTGCGAAGCAGGAACTCGCAGTGGATTCGCAGGGTTCCTGCATCGCAGCAGTGTGGAAACGGTCCTTAAAGCTTAAACCCAGCGTACCCCGCTCTGGTGGCCGACATCGCTCCTGGAGTTACTTCCGGGTATTGCGGGCTCCGGCGCTGTGATTGGCCAGAGCCACAATGACGTCACTCCAGTTCATGTGCGTGGGAGCCACTGATAACTGCACAGTCTAACTGAAGCAGTGGCACGTACATGCCATTGCCGTTTCGATGACGTTGGCACATGCAAATACAGGGGATATCTCCTAAACCGTGCAGGTTTAGGAGATATCCAGTGTAGCTACAGGTAAGCCTAATTATAGGCTTACCTGTAGCAAAAAGTGGTTGTAAAGGGTTTACCACCACTTTAATATGAGGTGGGCTAGTAAAGCTGTTTGAGACAACACTGTAGAGAGTACAGGAATTCACAATCTCTGGCAGGATCAGCAGGTTTTTTTTTTTTGCACGTATCATGCAGATATAACAAAACACTTTCCATGGTATATTTAGAGTGATTGTAAAGGTATTTTTTTTTTTAAATAACAAACATGTCATACCTACCTGCCCCATGCAATGGTTTTGCAGCCTCGATCCTCATTCTCTGGGGTCCCCTCGCAGGCGATCCTAGCACCTCCCCCTTTCTGAGTGACCCCATCGCAAGCCACTGGCTATGGGGACACTTGTGCAGGCTCAATCTGGAGCCGGGCTCTGTGTCTCCATTGACTCACACAGCGTGGCTCGGCCCTGCCCCCACTCTTTCCTTGCAGGCTGTGATTGACATCAGCAGGAGCCAATGGCTGGATCGAGATTGTGCTCAGGTAAGTCTTTAAGGAGGTCTGCACCTAAAAGGTTTTATACCTTAATGCAGAGAATGCATTAAGGTAAAAAAAAACTTCTACCTTTTATGAACACTTTACCAGACCAAAAGTAAGCAGTTAAGAGAAGTACGTTGTTAGGGTTTATATATACACTTTAGAGTACACCTGTCGTGAGAAATACAGGGCTATCTTTGCTGGTCTCCTGTATGCAGAAAATAAGAAAAAATGCCTTTTTCTTTTTTGTCTATTGAGGGACTCAAAATCTTAAGGTTATACTGGTGTCTATAGGTGGGTTGGACAAACAAACTGTAGATCAGTCCAGGAAAACCTCTCCTACTACCAGCATGCCTGATAATTTTTTTTTTTTTTTTCTGTTGTCCTAGGTGGATAGATTTGTGCGGCGCGCTCCCAGCACAAAGGGAGATACGCATATATGCAGCCCCCCACAGAAAAAGCCCAGTTCAGTGAGGGCCCCCGCATATATGTGTGTGTGGTCGCCTAGGAAGGGTTTAAACTTTGAAAAATGTAATAAAAGCATTAAAACAAAATTGAATCTAATGTACAGTACTTTTTTTTTTTTTTTTTATCCTGATTGGAATTCTGTTTATAAATTCTGTTCTCTCTTGGACTTGCAGGAGTTAATAAGTGAACAGAGTCACCCCTGTTATTACTATTTGTTTCCTTGACACATCGATGTCAATGTGCGGCTGACACATCGAGCACAATGATAAAGCCTCTTTTGTTTTCTCTGTCCTCCTTTCCACCAGCCTCTCACTGTGACAGCCCCGTCCCTCACCATCGCGGAAAACATGGCGGACTTGATAGATGGATACTGCCGGCTCGTCAGCGGGGCCTCCGAATCTTTTATCATCAGGCCACAGAAAGGTAAATTGATTTTCTTTTGCCGCAGTTCCGGCTGACAAACCACCCCGTGTCCTCTGAGCCCGGGAGAGAGACAGAATTGGAACTCGCTGGTGTTCTGTGTGTGTGTGTGTGTGTGTGCCAGGCTGCATAATAAGACTCTGCTCCTTCACACATCTACGGGTTGTGCCTAGAATAGTGGCGGGGCTGGATAGTCCCAGTACTGGATGGCTCCTTTCATAAGCTGTCTTCATTTCCCATTTACTGTCATTTTTCATAAACTAAGCATCAAATCCTATATTAGAGGTAACCTCGGGATTTAGTAGTAGACGTAGAATTGAAATACCGAACAGGCGCCACACTCCTGCAGCATCTTTGAAATATTAGACTGTTACAGGGAGAGCAGGACTTATCAGAACTGCCGAAGGTTTGTGTAATTCATCACCGTTTTGTGCTGTTCTGTTATTTCTCCAATGAAGTTGTATATTTATATGTGTAGATTTTGTGGAGAGAAACTTGTTTGGAGAGAAATTGACGCTGCAGTTGCTGACCTGCTGAAAATGCTGGTTGCCTGGCTATATCTGACATCAGTTCTTTTGCTGACCCAGGTATTAGTATGCGCTGTTGAAGTCAGAGCTCTGTATAGTTGTACCAAGTCAGTTACTCAGAAAATATTGAAGTCAACCTTAAAGTGGATGTAAACCCAATGTCATCCTTTCTAAACTCCTGCCATAGGGGTTATCTATAAGGATATACACGCCTCCTGCATGTATCTTTACCTGTCAAATGTCTCCCCTGTGTCTGTTATGACAGCTGAAAAACTGCAGATTCTGTGGGCGGGTCTGTTGTCTGGAGCTCGGTGGGTGGAGTCGTGATGTCAGTAGACTCCGCCCACCTCTACACTCCCCTTGTCAACATGCATTTTCTCCTGTGTATTTCTTACACTGAACTTCTGCTATGATCTCTAACATCCAGTGAAAAGACAGGAAAGTAACCACATGATTTCAGCATGCCCAATCATGCCAAGGTGTGGAACAGCCAATCCTTGCAGAGCTGCTGAAGAAAGGAGTGGGGGTGGGAATTAAAAAATAATGCATGTCTTAGGCTAGTGCACGAGATATGTAAATCACCTGTCACTCACAGCAAGGGGGAGGAGCTGACAAAGTTTTTCTCTGTTTGTCAAGTTTTATCTCACTGAACAATAGAAGAGGATTGCTCAGAGATGGATTAACTCTGTGTGGCAAGACTGGGCTCACATGATAGGAAATCTTATACTCTACATTATGACATAAAAAAAAAGGGAAAATTTTCGGGTTTACATCCACTTTAAGCCCCTTTCACACTGCCACGACTTAAGTCGCACTATTTTGGAGCGATTTCCAGAAATGCCTTTGTAAACTTGAGGTCTGTGGACCTCAACTCACATCAAAGTCAGACCAAAGTAGTTACAGGGACTACTTTTTGAAGTCAGTGCAACTTGAAGCCGCACAGATAGGAATGTTATCGGGAAATCATGTGGTACGACTTGTCATGCAACTCTGATGTCCAAAGCCCCAGGAAAAAAAATCACACAAGTGTAAAAGGGGCCTCATAGACTTTTCAGTGAATCAGTTGGCTGCAAATTTGTTGATATCAGAGAGCTACTTTAACTACAGAGCTGAAGGGTGTATACAAGCAGTGCAGCATGTTACAGCATCTCCTACCGGGAATTGTGGGGGGGGGAGTTATTGAGACTGTAAAAGTGCTCCTTTCCACACGCATAGATTTTTCAGCATAATGGAAATTCTTTGTAATGTTTGTGTTTTGTAACAAACTAGCAAAGCTGTCCTCATTTGTCTGAAAGCTTGGTGGTATTATTGGACAGTCCGGCTACAGAATGTAGCAGTGCTCCGAAATGAAAATTCTGGTGCTGAAACAGAAAATAAAGAATGCACTTAGCAGAAACTCGAAACACAGTTAAAAAAAAATTCAAATAATAAAAAATAAAAATAAAAAATAATGTGGCTGACATTTTTGCCATGAAGTCAACGGGACGCGGTTTTGCGTTTAAGTCAATGCGATGCAGCATTCCATTATCAGCACCCTATTTTTATTTATTTTATTTCTTTATCGGCAAAACGCTGATAACTCTATTTTTGGACAATAATTTTCGGTGGCGGATATATTGGTGCATCCCTAACGGAATACATAAGGAATTATGCATAGGACAGCATAATGCCCCGTACACACGGTCGGACTTTATTCGGACATTCCGACAACAAAATCCTAGGATTTTTTCCGACGGATGTTGGCTCAAACTTGTCTTGCATACACCGGTCACACAAAGTTGTCGGAAAATCCGATCGTTCTGAACGCGGTGACGTAAAACACGTACGTTGGGACTATAAACGGGGCAGTGGCCAATAGCTTTCATCTCTTTATTTATTCTGAGCATGCGTGGCACTTTGTCCGTCGGATTTGTGTACACACGATCGGAATTTCCGACAACGGATTTTGTTGTCGGAAAATTTTATAGCCTGCTCTCATAGTTACATAGTTACATAGTTACATAGTAGGTGAGGTTGAAAAAAGACACAAGTCCATCAAGTCCAACCTATGTGTGTGATAATGTGTCAGTATTACATTACATATCCCTGTATATTGCGGTCATTCAGGTGATTATCTAATAGTTTCTTGAAGCTATCAATGCTCCCCGCTGAGACCACCGCCTGTGGAAGGGAATTCCACATCCTTACCGTTCTTACAGTAAAGAACCCTCTACGTAGTTTAAGGTTAAACCTCTTTTCTTCTAATTGTAATGAGTGGCCACGAGTCTTATTAAACTCTCTTCTGCGAAAAAGTTTTATCCCTATTGTGGGGTCACCAGTACAGTATTTGTAAATTGAAATCATATCCCCTCTCAAGCGTCTCTTCTCCAGAGAGAATAAGTTCAGTGCTTGCAACCTTTCCTCATAACTAAGATCCTCCAGACCCTTTATTAGCTTTGTTGCCCTTCTTTGTACTCGCTCCATTTCCAGTACGTCCCTCCTGAGGACTGGTGCCCAGAACTGGACAGCATACTCCAGGTGCGGCCGGACCAGAGTCTTGTAGAGCGGGAGAATTATCGTTTTATCTCTGCAGTTGATCCCCCTTTTAATGCATGTCAATATTCTGTTTGCTTTATTAGCAGCAGCTTGGCATTGCATGCCATTGCTGAGCCTATCATCCACTAGGACCCCCAGGTCCTTTTCCATCCTAGATTCCCCCAGAGGTTCTCCCCCCAGTGTATAGATTGCATTCATATTTTTGCCACCCAAATGCATTATTTTACATTTTTCTACATTGAACCTCATTTGCCATGTAGTCGCCCACCCCATTAATTTGTTCAGGTCTTTTTGCAAGATGTCCACATCCTGCAGAGAAGTTATTGCCCTGCTTAGCTTAGTATCGTCTGCAAATACAGAGATTGAACTCTTTATCCCATCCTCCAGGTCGTTTATGAACAAATTAAATAGGATTGGTCCCAGCACAGAACCCTGGGGAACCCCACTACCCACCCCTGACCATTCTGAGTACTCCCCATTTATCACCACCCTCTGAACACGCCCTTGTAGCCAGTTTTCAATCCATGTACTCACCCTATGGTCCATGCCAACGCACCTTATTTTGTATAGTAAACGTTTATGGGGAACTGTGTCAAATGCTTTTGCAAAATCCAGATACACCACGTCTACGGGCCTTCCTTTATCTAGATGGCAACTCACCTCCTCATAGAAGGTTAATAGATTGGTTTGGCAAGAACGATTCTTCATGAATCCATGCTGATTACTGCTAATGAAATCATTCTTATTACTAAAATCTTGTATATAGTCCCTTATCATCCCCTCCAAGAGTTTACATACTATTGATGTTAGGCTAACTGGTCTGTAATTCCCAGGGATGTTTTTTGGGCCCTTTTTAAATATTGGTGCTACATTGGCTTTTCTCCAATCAGCTGGTACCATTCCAGTCAATAGACTGTCTGTAAATATTAGGAACAACGGTCTGGCAATCACCTGACTGAGTTCCCTAAGTACCCTCGGATGCAAGCCATCTGGTCCCGGTGATTTATTAATGTTAAGTTTCTCAAGTCTAATTTTAATTCCGTCCTCTGTTAACCATGGAGGTGCTTCCTGTGATGTGTCATGAGGATAAACACTGCAGTTTTGGTTACTGAAGCCCCCCGATTCACTTGTGAAGACTGAGGAGAAGAATAAATTCAATACCTTTGCCATCTCCCCATCCTTTGTAACCAGATGTCCTTCCTCATTCTTTATGGGGCCAATATGGTCTGTCCTCCCTTTTTTACTGTTTACATACTTAAAGAATTTCTTGGGATTTCTTTTGCTCTCCTCCGCTATGTGTCTTTCATGTTCTATCTTAGCCATCCTAATTGCACCCTTACATTTCTTATTGCATTCTTTATAAATACTGAATGCTGAGGATGATCCCTCAACCTTGTATTTTTTGAAGGCCTTCTCCTTTGCTTTTATATGCATTTTTACATCGGAGTTAAGCCATCCAGGATGTTTTTTCGCTCTTTTAAATTTATTACCCAATGGGATACATTGGCTAATGCCCTTATTTAATATGCTCTTAAAGCAAACCCATCTCTCCTCCGTATTCTTTGTTCCTAATATTTTATCCCAATTTATGCCTTTTAGCAAGGTTTGTAGTTTAGGGAAGTTGGCTCTTTTGAAATTCAGTGTCTTTGTGTTCCCTTCATGTTTCCTATTTGTGTGATTTATACTGAAACTAATTGACCTGTGATCGCTGTTACCTAAATTGCCCCGTATTACCACATCTGTTATCAGGTCTGTATTATTGGTAATCAGTAGATCTAGTAATGTTTTATTTCTAGTTGGTGCGTCTACCATCTGACCCATAAAATTGTCCTGCAAAACACTAAGGAACTGGCGAGCCTTAAATGAATGCGCGGTTCCCTCCGCCCAGTCTATGTCTGGATAATTAAAATCCCCCATTATGATAACACTTCCCATCCTTGCTGCTAATCCAATTTGTGATAGGAGATCCGTCTCCACTTCCTCCCTCAGGTTTGGGGGCCTATAGCATACTCCCAGTATTATTTTCCCCTTAGCTTCATCCCTTTGGAGCTCTACCCATAAAGATTCCACCTCCTCCCTAGCCCCCTCAGTGATGTCATCTCTCACACTCACTTGTACATTATTCTTGATATATAGGCATACCCCTCCCCCTTTTTTACCTTCTCTATCCTTGCGGTATAGGGTATACCCTTGAATGTTTGCCAGCCAATCATGAGAGCTGTTGAACCAGGTCTCTGAAATTCCCACAAAATCCAAATCCTCCTTGTACAACCGTATCTCTAGTTCACCCATCTTGTCCGCCATGCTCCTGGCATTGGTGAACATGCCACATAGTTTAGACTGGTCGCATATTGTCCTCGTATTGGGTGTTTCAAGGTTGCAACTAGGACTTGCTACTATACTCACCTTGTGTTTTTGTGCTTTGGTTAACCTACCACTAATGCCCCCAATACTACCCTCTGGAATATCTTCCGCGCTGGCTATCACTGTCTCTGGACCCTCCCCCCCATCGCCTAGTTTAAAAACCCCTCTAACTTTTTGGCCATCTTCATTCCCAGCAGATCTGCACCCTCCTCATTTAGGTGCAGTCCGTCCCTTCTATAGTACCGGTTACCGACTGAGAAGTCGGCCCAGTCCTCCAGGAACCCAAACCCCTCCTTACTACACCAGCTCTTCAGCCACTTGTTTACTTCCCTAATCTCCCTCTGCCTTTCTGGTGTGGCTCGATGTACCGGTAGTATTCCTGAGAACACTACCTTGGAGGACCTTTTCCTCAATTTAGCTCCTAAGTCCCTAAAATCGTTCTTTAGGACACTCCATCTGCCTCTGACTTTGTCATTGGTGCCAACGTGCACCATGACAGCCGGGTCTTCCCCAGCCCCTCCCAGTAATCTGTCCACAAGATCCGTGATCTCAAACTTTGTGTGTCGGAAAATCCGATGGAAAATGTGTGATGGAGCCCACACACAGTCAGAATTTCCGACAACAAGGTCCTATCACACATTTTCCGTCGGAAAATCCGATCGTGTGTACGGGGCATAAGAGTGCAGCAGTTTAAGGTACATAGTGTATAGCATAGGTAGTTGTGGTTCTAGAGCAGCATTTCTCACCATTTTTTCGGTTGTGGCACCCTTTTAAAGTAAGCAAAATCCTGAGGCACCCCAGTCTAAAGTATAAAAACGTTGACGTTATCAATGCGAAACCTAAACTGGGAGGTGCACACTGCACACAACTGCCTTGATGAAATTACTTCACATCAGAAGCCCCCCCCCCCCCCGCCAACCCTTCACATCAGAGACCCCTCATCGCATCTCCCCACCTCCCTTCAATTACCACAGGGTTCCGCCATTACAGTGTGAGAGGTCTCATAACATCAGAGCCCTCCTATACACTATACATGCGAGCCCCCCATCATTTCAGAGTACCCCCGTGACATAGTCCCCTATAACTTCAGAGTCTCCCAATCTCACCAGAAACCCCTTGTGGCAACCCAGGGAACCCAAATGGCACCCTGGTTGTGAAACACTGGTCTAGAGAATCTAATGTACTACACATACAAAATGCAGTGAACCAGACTAGGTAAGATAAAACAATATGCACATAAAATTTATGCATTCAAGTCAATATTTTGCAGTGTTGACCCTTCTTTTTCAAGACCTCTGCAATTCCCCCTGACATGCTGCCAATCAACTTCTGGGCCACATCCTGACTGATGGCAGCACATTATTCCATAATCAATGCTTGGAGTTTGTCAGAATTTGTGGGGGTTTTCTTTTTTTCTGTTCACCTTCCTCTTGAGGATTGACCACAAGTTCTCAATAGAATTCAGGTCTGGGGAGTTTCCTGGCCATGGACCCAAAATGTTGATGTTTTGTTCCCCAAGCCACTTAGTTATCACTTTTACCTTATGACAAGGTGCTCCATCATGCTGGAAAAGGCATTGTTCCTCACCAAACTCTTCTTGGATGGTTGGGAGAAGTTGCTCTCGGAGGATGTTTTTGTACCATTCTTTATTCATGTTCTTAGGCAAAATTGTGAGTGAGCCCACTCCCTTGGCTGAGAGGCAACCCCACACATGAATGGTCTCAGGAGGCTTTACTGTTGGCATGACACAGGACTGATGGTGGCGCTCACCTTTTCTTCTCCGGTCAGGGTTTTTTCCGGTTGCCCCAAACATTCAAAAAGGGGATTCAACAGAGGAAAAAGACTTTACCCCAATCCTCAGCAGTCCAATCCCTGTACCTTTTGCAGAATATCAGTCTGTCTGATGTTTTTCCTGGAGAGAAGTGGCTTCTTTGCTGCCCTTCTTGACACCAGGTCATCCTCCAAAAGTCTTCTCCTCCCTGTGTGTGCCGATGTCCTCACACCTGCCTGCTGCCATTCCTGAGCAAGCTCTGCACTGGTGGTGCCCCCCGATCCCGCAGCTGAATCAACTGTAGGAGACGGTCCTGGAACTTGCTGGACCTTCTTGGGCGCCCTGAAGCCTTCTTCACAAATGCAGTGGAAATGTTGTTTTTTTTATTTTTTTTTATGGGATCAAGTATATTTTCGTGGCAAAGAGGGAGTTTGCAATTAATTGCAATTCATCTGATCCATCTTCATGACATTCTGTAGTATATGCAAATTTCGATCATAAAAACGGAGGCAGCAGACTTATGAACATTAATATTTGTGTCTTTTGCAAAACTGTTGGACACGGCTGTGCAGCAATTTGGAGTATGTAGTGTACAGCATAACGTATAGCATGCAAAGGGCCAAAGCATGTAATGTACAGCATACTGTGTAGATTGCAACAATCTTTGAGTATACAACAGAACATGATTCAGCTGAACTTCCTGGCTCCCCTCTGCCATGTGTCTTTTCTATATTTTGCTGTGGAGAATCCTGGTGGATTTTCCATAGGAATACTGTATATGCAAGATGTCTGTAGGACATCCAGCGCACAGGCCCCCATCACTTCACTTCATACACGGGTCTTTTTTTTCTGTCACCTTTGCACACACAATGCAGGTGAAAACACACCAGCACAAAATAGGCTCATAAGTACTTACACATACAATGAGGGGGAAAAAGTATTTGATCCTCTGCTGATTTTGTACATTTGCCCACTGACAAAGAAATGATCAGTCTATAATTTTAATGGTAGGTTTATTTTACCAGTGAGAGACGGAATAACAACAAAAATATCCAGAAAAACGCATTTCAAAAAAGTCATAAACTGATGATTTGCATTTTAATCACTTGCTGACCGGCTCACGCCGATATACGTCGGCAAATTGGCACGGGTGAGCAAAATGACGTACCCGTACGTCACTGCGTCATTGGCGGCTAGCGGGCGCACACTGCGGGAGCGTGCCCGCGAGTCCCGCGGACTCTTATGTCCGCCGGTGGCCCACAATCATGGCACAGAGAGGCAGAACGGGGAGGTGCCTATGTGAACAAGGCATTAACTTGTTCTGCCTAGCAACCTGACAGGGATCTACTGCTCCCAGTGATTGGGAGCAGTGGTCTCTGTCATGTTCTAGTGAGCCCATCCCCCCTACAGTTAGAACACACTAAACCCCTTGATCGCCCCCTAGTGTTTAACCCCTTTCCTGCCAGTGACATTTACAGTAATCAGTGCATTTTTTTAGCACTGATCGCTGTATAAATGCCAATTGTCCCAAAACAGTGTCAAGTGTCCGATCTGTCCGCCACAATGTCGCAGTCATGATAAAAAACGCAGATTGCCCACCATTACTAATAAAAAAAATAAAATAATAAAAATGCCATAAATCTATCCCCTATTTTGTAGATGCTATAACTTTTGCGCAAACAAATCAATATGCGATTATTGAGATTTTTTTTTTTACCAAAAATATGTAGAATACATATCGGCCTAAACTGAGGAAGACTTTTTTTTATATATTTTTTGGAGGGGTATTTATAATAGCAAAAAGTGAAAAATATAGTTTTTTTTCAAAATTTACGTTTTTTTTTTGTTTATAGCGCAAAAAAAAAAAACTGCAGATGTGATCAAATACCACCAAAAGTAGGCTTTATTTGTGGGAAAAAAATGACGTCAATTTTGTTTGGGTTCAACGTCGCACGACCGCGCAATTGTCAGGTAAAACGACGCAGTGCCGTATCGCAAAAAAGGGCTTGGTCAGGAAGGGGAATCCTTCCAGGGCTGAAGTGGTTAATGAGTGAAATAAGTATTTGACCCCTTCACAAAACATGACTTAGTACTTGGTGGCAAAACCCTTGTTGGCAATCACAGAGGTCAGACGTTTCTTGTAGTTGGCCACCAGGTTTGCACACATCTCAGGAGGGATTTTGTCCCACTCCTCTGCAGATCCTCTCCAAGTCATTAATGTTTCGAGGCCGACATTTGGTAACTCGAACCTTCAGCTCCTTCCACATTTTCCATGAGATGAAGGTCTGGAGACTGGCTGGGTCACTCCAAGACCTTAATGTGCTTCTTCTTGAGCCACTCCTTTGTTGCCTTGGTCCTGTGTTTTGGGTCATTGTCATGCTGGAATACCCATCCACAACCCATTTTCAATGCCCTGGCTGAGGGAAGGAGGTTCTCGCCCAAGACGGTAGATGGCTCCGTCCATCACCCCTTTGATGCGGTGAAGTTGTCCCGTCTCTTTAGCAGAAAAAAAACCCCAAAGCATAATGTTTCCACCTCCATGTTTGATGGTGGGGATGGTGCTCTTGGGGTCATAGGCAGCATTCCTCCTCTTCCAAACACCGCGAGTTGAGTTGATGCCAAAGAGCTTGATTTTGGGCTCATCTGACCACAACACTTTCACCCAGTTCTCCTCTGATTCATTCAGAGGTTCATAACAAACTTAATAGGGGACTGTACATGGGCTTTCTTCAGCAGGGGGACCTTGCGGGCGCTGCAGGATTTCAGTCCTTCACGGTGTAGTTGTGTTACCAATTGTTTTCTTGGTGACTATGGTCCCAGCTGAGATCATTGACAAGATTCTCCTGTGTAGTTCTGGGCTGATTCCTCACCTTTCTCCTGATCATTGAAACTCCACAAGGTGAGATCTCGCATGGAGCCCCAGACCGAGGGAGACTGACAGTTATTTTGTGTTTTTTCCATTTGCGAAAAATCGCACCAACTGTTGTCACCCTCTCACCAAGCTGCTTGGCGATGGTCTTGTAGCCCATTCCAGCCTTGTGTAGGTCTACAATCCTGTCCCTGACATCCTTGGCGAGCTTTTTGGTCTTGGCCATGGTGGAGAGATTGGAATCTGATTGCTTCTGTAGACAAGTGTCTTTTTCTACAAGTAACAATCTGAGATTAGGAGAACTCCCTGAGCCTCGATTCACACAGGGGCAACACGACTTCAGCGCGACTTTGCAAGGCGACTTCAACGCGGCTTCAACGAGACTTCAGAGTGACTTTAAGCAGCTTACAACGCGACTTCAAGTCGCCTCCAGGACAGGCGACTTTGGCTGTGGCCAATCACAGAATAATCAGCTCTCTGGGAGGGAGGGGTTTGCCTGGGTAAACTAATTTCTTTTCCTGTAAAGTCGCTTCAATATAGATGGAGATCCGACTTGGAGGCGACTTCCATTGAATTCTATGGGTACAGGTCGCCTAGAAGTCGGATTGAAGTAGTACAGGAACCTTTTCTGAAGTCGGAGCGACTGCAGTAGTGTAAATTAAGACGCTCTCATTCACTGTAATGCAAATCTCTTCTTGGGGCGACTTGAGGGCTTACAAGTCGGATCCCAAGTCGTCCTAGTGTGAACCGACCCTTAGGGAGTGCTTCTAATATCAGCTCCTTACCTGTATAGGAGACACCTGGGAGCCAGAAATCTTGCTGATTGATAAGGGATCAAACACCTATTTCACTCATTAAAATGCAAATCAAATTATAACTTTTTTGAAATGCATTTTTCTGGATATTTTTGTTGTTGTTCTGTCTCTCACTGTTAAAATAAACGGACCATTAATATTATAGGCTGACCATTTCTTTGTCAGTGGGCAAACGTACAAAATCAGCAGAGAATCCAATACTTTTTTCCCCTCACTAAGTCTGTTCAAAGTGGTTGTAAACCCTCACATATACCAAGTGAATTGACTGGCCTCAGGTGATACGCACAGATGAAACAAATCCTCCTACATAAGTTGTACCTGTTTATTTGCAGTATTCTCTACATCTGTTCTAAGTACTGACTTTTTAAAAGCTTGACTGAATTCAGAAAAAAAGGGGGCGGAGAGCCGAGGTTACACTCTGCAGAGCTCAGAGAGGAGAGTGCTGAAAGCTGATTGGGGGGAAAGGACACCCCCTCCACATAGCTTATAAGAACAAAACTGAAGCTGTCAATCAGCTGGAGGTCCCGCCTCTGTCAACTTCTTCTCTCTTGGTGTCAGGAAAACCTGTCAGAAGTGACTCGCGCAGATAGCGGAGGATTGAGGTAGCAGACAGAAATGACACTTGGTGGTCTGGATTGAGACAAGTACACACTATAGAGGGATATGCTTTGTTCATATTTCATGCCTGAGGTTTACAACCACTTTAAATAAAAGAGTGCGGCTTGTACTTGGCCTCCACAATTTTATAAGTGTCTCTAGCTTAACACAACTAAAAATGAAGTAAATGTGCGATGCACATGTCTGATCTTCGCTGAAACTTTCTTACTTGTTGCTGTTTTTTTTTTGTTTTGTTTTTTTTTATTTGCCGTTTTCCATAGCTTGAAGGGGATTACTTAGACTTTATATTTCTGCTCGACAGTGGGCTTTATAACCCAGAATAAGGAAGACTTAGGCAGTTGTAATCTCATGGAGCCCAGTTAGAAATATATCCAAGGATTCGGATTGAACGAGTCTCAAAAAAAAATGTTGCCAGCTGGAATTTTTCAGGTGCAGCAGCTGCCTGGCCCCTGGGACTTGTCCTACCAGCTCTGCATGTGTTATGGTTCATTTGTACTGTGTGAGGCAGGAACATTTCCAGTTCCCTTGGCTGCATTTATCTTGAGCAAAAAATAATTATGGCCCACAGCCACCAATGGCATTTAGATTTTTCTTCTACAGCTGTCATTCCCCAGTCAAGGCTGGAAACTGATTGGTGGCTCTGGGACATCAATAAAACAAGTTTAAAATGGTTGTAAACCTCAGACATGAAATATGAACAAAGCATATCCCTCTATAGCTGGGGTAGGCAACCTCGGCACTCCGGCTGTGGTGAAACTACAAATCCCACCATGCCTCTGCCTCCAAAGGCCCATACACACGATCAGACTTTTTGACAACAAACATGCAAATGACCTGTTTTAAGGAAAAATCCGACCGTGTGTACGCTCCATCGGACAAACTTTTTCAGGTTTTCATCGGACAAATGTTCGCTGTGCAAACAGACAAACTTTCCGGCAACAAAAGTTCTATGGTGCAAAATCCTATTGTGTGTACACAAGTCCGTCGGACTTTAGTCCAAAATACAAACACGCATGCTCAGAACCAGTGCAAAAGATCAGACAACAATACAGAAGTTGACCAAAGGGTGGCGGTAAAAAGAGCTGAAAAACCAGGTGATTTGGTGAAAGTTGGCTGAAAAAGTCCTGCCGTGTGTATGCATACCAAGTTCACGGCCAACGCCCTTTGCACAGAAATCCATGGAAAAGTTTGTTTGAAGTCCAATTGTGTGTATGAGGCTTTAGAGTCATGCCTGTGTTTGTCCGGGTCATGCAATGTCTCATGGGACTTGTAGTTTCACCACAGCTGGAGGGCCAAGGTTGCCTACCTCTGCTCTATATAGTGTGTACTGTCTCAATTAAGAGCACTAAGTGTCATTTCTGTCTGCTGCTTCCTTCCTCTGGGATCTGCATGAGTCACTTCTGACAAATTTTCCTGACACCAAGAGAAAAATGGTGACGGGGGAGGGACCTCCAGCAGAGTAACAGCCTCAGCTCTGTTCTCGTGAGCTGTGTGGAGAGGAATGTGTCCCTTCCTTCCAATCAGCTCTCAGATCTCTCCTCGCTGAGCTCTGCAGAGTGTAACCTCACCCCCCTCCACAACCCTCATCCCCTCAGTGACACCCAGCTCCATCCAGAGCTTTCCAACATTTCAATGCACCTTTTGTATTCACTTATTTTTATTGTGTGAGCTGCTTTCCAGGTAAATGTCTAGTTACATAGAAATCATATAGAACAGGGATTTGGAATTAGTGGACCTCCAGCTGTTACAAAACTACAAGTCCCATCATGCCTCTGGGTGTCATGCTTGTGGCTGTCGGAGTCTTGCTATGCCTCATGGGACTTGTAGTTCTGCAACAGCTGGAGGTCCGCTAATTGCATATCCCTGCTATAGAAGGAAGTTGCTTCACCTACTAAATGATATCTGTACATTCAGTCCTGAAATTTACACAGTCCTATCACACAGCCAACGGGTGCAGTTAAAGCGGTAGTAAACTGCACACACACCAACAAAAAAAAAAAGTGAGCCCCTGCAGGATGATGTCATTATGTGCTGGTATGCATCGCATACTAGCACATTATGATAGACTTGCCTTAAAATAAATCCCTCCATTGACGGCGCGTTGTCATCGATGACCGATCTTCAATCTTCACCTGGACTCCTCCCAGGTACGCAGGCTACTGCCTGTTTGAATGGCCAAGCTGCTAAGACGTCGCTCCCGCAAGTCGGCCACAGCACAGTTCTTTCAATGGACAGCATGCCGTCCATTGAGTGCACAGTACGCGTACGCTGGTGATGTCACCGCCTGCTACTAAAGGAAATGTATTTAAAACAGTGCAGGTTTAGAAGATATTTTCTGTACCTACAGATAAGACTTATTATAGGCTTACCTGTAGGTATAAATAAAATTGCAGACCTTACTACCACTTTAAAGGGGTTGTAAACCCTCGTGTTTTTTCACTTTAATGCATCCTATGCATTAAAGCAGAGTTCCACCCAAAAAATTTACTTTGCTGTATTCAGCAGCAATAAACCTAAGCAACAACATTTGGAAAAAATTTTTATTTATTTTTTACTCACTCTTTCCTGGCTGTTGCTAAGGGGTACCTTGTAATCTGCCTCTTCCTCTCCCTGGCTCCTGACGTCATTTCCCTCGAAGCCTGTGCTCGCTAGTGCTCCTGGGAAATGTGTGTCGTCATTTCCCAGGAGTCAGTGGGCAGCGCCGAGGGCTTCCTTGCCATCAAAATGTGGCGGGCACTTCTGACGCCGCCGCCCGTTGTGATGGCAACGTCAGAAGTGTATGGCGTTGCAAGCAGTACCTTCTGCGCATGCGCGAGAACGGGCGGTGCATGCTGGTCGCTCTCTGGCCAGCATCTCGGCTCTTGATTGGCTAGATTGATAGCAGCACAGCCATTGGCTCCCGCTGCTGTCAATCAAATCCAATGACGTGGGGGGGGGAGGGTGTGGGGCCGAGTCCAGCATTCTGTGTCTATGGATGCAAATGCTGGAGTGCGCCTGTACAGTAACCCCCAGGGTGAGCGCTTCTACTAGGGGGTTTTCCGATTCTGGGAGGAGCCGCGTGCACCGTTGGGGGACCCCAGAAGTCGAGGATCGGGGCCACTCTGCAAAACGAACTGCACAGTGGAGGTAAGTATGATAGGTTTGTTATTTAAAAAAAGAAAAAAAAAAAGGGTTTACAACCCCTTTAAGAAATACAGTGATATCCTTTCTCCAACCCAGCTTGCTGTTTGGACAGAGGAAGAATAGCAGTAGGCTGATTAGGCCTTCTCTCTGCTCACTTTGCTCTCTCCCTGTCAGCGAATATGCATGCTGCCTAAACACAGTCTGAGTTTTACTATTGGGTAGGGGAATTTACAGGAGGCAGATGTTAGAGTGAAATGTCACTCTCTGTCAACATTCACTTTTTTTTAATCCTTATGTTGCTAGCATTAGTACATTGATAGAAAAGTATATCATATTTACTTGCTTTAAACTTTTTTTTTTAAATTTCTTAAGTTACCGTATTTATCGGCGTACAACATGCACCCCAAGTTTAGGAGGGAAGTTTAAGGAAAAAAACTTACATTTAAATGCCCATCAATGCAGCCTTATCAGTGTCCAGCTGCAGCTTTGTCAGTGTCAGTGTAGCATTGTCAGTGTAGCATTGTCAGTGTCAGTGTAGCATTGTCCGTGTCAGTGTAGCATTGTCAGTGTCAGTGTAGCATTGTCAGTGTCAGTGTAGCATTGTCAGTGTCAGTGTAGCATTGTCAGTGTCAGTGTAGCATTGTCAGTGTCAGTGTAGCATTGTCAGTGTCAGTGTAGCATTGTCAGTGTCAGTGTAGCATTGTCAGTGTAGCATTGTCATTGTCAGTGTAGCATTGTCATTGTCAGTGTAGCATTGTCATTGTCAGTGTAGCATTGTCATTGTCAGTGTAGCATTGTCATTGTCAGTGTAGCATTGTCATTGTCAGTGTAGCATTGTCATTGTCAGTGTAGCATTGTCATTGTCAGTGTAGCATTGTCATTGTCAGTGTAGCATTGTCATTGTCAGTGTAGCATTGTCAGTGTAGCTTTGTCAGTGTAGCATTGTCAGTGTCAGTGTCAGTGTGTCATTGTCAGTGTCAGTGTAGCATTGTCAGTGTCAGTGTAGCATTGTCAGTGTCAGTGTAGCAGTGTCAGTGTAGCATTGTCATTGTCAGTGTCAGTGTAGCATTGTCATTGTCAGTGTCAGTGTAGCATTGTCATTGTCAGTGTCAGTGTAGCATTGTCATTGTCAGTGTCAGTGTAGCATTGTCATTGTCAGTGTCAGTGTAGCATTGTCATTGTCGGTGTCAGTGTAGCATTGTCATTGTCAGTGTCAGTGTAGCATTGTCATTGTCAGTGTCAGTGTAGCATTGTCGGTGTCAGTGTAGCATTGTCAGTGTAGCATTGTCATTGTCAGTGTCAGTGTAGCAGTGTCAGTGTAGCATTGTCATTGTCAGTGTAGCATTGTCAGTGTCAGTGTAGCATTGTCAGTGTAGCATTGTCATTGTCAGTGTAGCATTGTCAGTGTCAGTGTAGCATTGTCAGTGTAGCATTGTCATTGTCAGTGTAGCATTGTCATTGTCAGTGTCAGTGTAGCAGTGTCAGTGTAGCATTGTCATTGTCATTGTCAGTGTCAGTGTAGCATTGTCCTTGTCAGTGTCAGTGTAGCAGTGTCAGTGTAGCATTGTCATTGTCAGTGTCAGTGTAGCATTGTCAGTGTCAGTGTAGCATTGTCAGTGTCCAGCTGTAGCCTTGTCCATCATTGCAGCCTTGTCAGTGTACATCATTGCAGCCTTGTCAGTGTACATCATTGCAGCCTTGTCAGTGTACATCATTGCAGCCTTGTCAGTACACTGAACTCCATCAGAAGCCGATCTGTGGGTGACGGGCAATGAATGTCCCCCGGCACCCACAGAACGGAGGGGCAGGGACACAGAACGGAGCTCTGCCTGACAGTTGGGAAGGGATGGATTTTGTGTCCCTGCAAAGCAGGGAATAAAATACATCAAATTCCCCTAGTAAAAGCAGCACACATTTAACCCTTTGATCGCCCTAGGTGTTTGACCCCCTTCCCAGCCAGTGTCATTAGTACAGTGACAGTGCATATTTTTAGAACTGATCACTGTATTGGTGTCACTGGTTCCCACAAAGTGTGAGTTGGTGTCAGATTGTCCGCCGCAATGTCACAGTCCCCACAGTAAGTCGCTAATCACCGTCATTACTAATATAAAAACAAATAAATAAATAAAAATCCAAGTATACATATATCCCATAGTTTGTAGACACTATAACTTTTTCGCAAACCAATCAATATACACTTATTGGGATTTTTTTTTTTTTTTTTTACCAAAAGTATGTAGCAGAATACATATTGGCCTAAATTTATGAAGAAATTCGTAATTTTTTTTTTTTTTTTTATGTTTTATAGCAGGAAGTAAATTTATTTATTTTTTTCAAATTGTCGGTCCTTTTTTTTTTTTTTTTTTTTTTTTTTAATAGTGCAAAAAATTAAAAACCCAGAGGTGATCAAATACCACCAAAAAAACCACCCCTCTATTTGTGGGGAAAAAATTGACGTAAATGTTCTTTATGTACAGCGTCGCACGCACGACTGAGCCATTGTCAGTTAAAGTAATGCAGTGCCGTATCTCAAAAAATGGCCTGGTCATTTGGGGGGGGGGGGGGGGTGAATCTTCCGGAGGTCAAGTGGTTAAGTCCAATTCAGGTCCTCGTACTAATTGTAAAAAAAAAAAACCACATACATTTGATGATTTGTTCATGAGTGTATAGTATAGCTCCAATAAACTGTGTCTTTTTTTTTTTATTATTACCTGCTTGGAGCGTAACTTTAATTTGAACCTATATTCAAATGTTCACTCTAAACCAGGGATATGCAATTAGCGGTCCTCCGGCTGTTGCAAAACTACAAGTCCCATCATGCCCTCTGGGCGTCATGCTTGTGGCTGTCAGTCTTGCTATGCATATCCCTGCTCTAAAACTATATGAAGTGACTCGCTGGAATAAATAGAGTGGACAGCCAGCTGAAATACTTTCCTGAATTGGAGAAAGTACTGTTCTAGGCTCTCTCCTTTACTGGGTTACATAAGAAAAAGCCTTGGCAAGGAAAGAGCCAGAGTTCCTATTGGCTTTAGTCATGTCCTCAGTACTGGGGAGAGCCTGGATCAGGATTTTCTCCTGAAAGAATGGCTCCCGGAACACCGGAAAAATAAAAAGTGTGCTTTTAAAGTTTTTTTTTTTCCTCTTTTTTTGCACAACACGGTTGCACAACCTCCGAACAAATAAAGCCACTTATGACATTAGTTGGTGTATTCAGACATGGCTTCTCTGATCTGCCCCAGTTTTGAGCCTATCCATCCCTTCACGTGAGGTCAGAATGTAATATAAAGGAATGGCTGTTCTGAGCATCCCCGCCATCCATTATTCCCACTTCTGCGGTTTGATCACATTAGACTCATTGCTTTTGTGAGTGGGCCGGATTTCTATGAACAGACGCTGCAATTCTCTGGTGGGTGTTTGGGTTTTTTTTTTTTTCTTCTCTCGTTTTCATGTTTTGATCGCTTGTAATTGGCTCCCTGTGGGACAGGTGAAATGTGATCTTCTGTAACATGTGCGGGAAGATTTTAGATCTGTATTATTTCACTTTGTGAAGTGTAACATTGTGCCGGATTCTATTATATAGATAAGGATTGGAAGGCCCGATTGGAGCACTGAGGGAGGCGCCTCGCCCTCTGAGCTACATGTTGTGTATGATGTCGTACATATATATATATATATAGATATAGATATATATAGAGAGAGATCTCTCTCTCTCTCTCTCTCTATATATATATATATATATATATATATATATAGATATATATATATAGATATATATATATATATAGATATATATATATAGATATATATATATAGATATATATATAGATATATATATAGATAGATCTATATCTATCTAGAAATAGAGATATAGATATATATCTATATATAGATATAGATCTATTTAGAAATAGATAGATATATATTTATCTATCTATCGAGATAGAGAGAGAGATAGAGAGAGATAGAGATAGATCTATCTAGAAATAGAGATATATATCTTTATAGATAGATATATATATATATATATAATTTCATATATTATATTATTTTTAAAAAATATAATAATTTTCTTGTAGCGGCATACTAAATAAATGCATGGGAATGACAGTGGACACTGGTCCGGTTTGTACAGCTTTTTCATTTTGGATTGAGGCGACACTGTTGTTGCAGAATAAATAGAAAAAATTCACTTGTGCGCTAACCCACACCAAACGGTATGTAAAAAAAAAAAAAAAAAGACACACACACCAGGCATTCCCTGAAATCGCTGCAAAATAAATAAAGCAATAAAGAATGTGGTGCTCTAGCGCAAAAAAATAAATAAAATAAACTACCATTCCAAAGACCTAGTTGGGTTGTGATTCCAAAACACCAGTGCTGCACTTGGACCATGTGAAGCACTAGTGTTTTGGATTCAATTTGTATTATTTATTTTAATAATTTTTTTTTTTTTTTTGAGCTAGGGATAGCGCCACACTCTTTATCACTTTATTTACTGTTGTTGCACAAAATTGTCCTAATAGTAGGTCCCTGCAAGAGAAAGGTTATTCTTATCTCTTCAGTGGCCTGTCTCCTATAATCACTCCATTCCAGCTAGGGATGCACCGATACCATTTTTTTATGAGTACCGATACTTTTTTTTTTTTTTTTTTTTAAGCACTCGCCGATACCAATTACCGATACCTACTGCAACTGTTTTGTTTTCACTTCAGCTGTCAGCAATGGTACAAAGCATTGAAAAGTTATTTACAAATGAAATAAATAAAAAAAAATTTTTTAACTTTGCGCTTTTTCAATGTGAAATGTGTAAATATATGTTAAAATATATATGTATATGTGTGTGTAAAAATATTCACTAACAAAGCAAACAAAAAAAAGTTTTAATCGTTTATCATTTATAAAATAGGCGTGAACAAAAAAAAGCAGGAAAATAATTAAATGGAGGAGAAAAGTGAGTTAATTAAGGCTGATTAGAGTAAATTAAGGGGTTTAACAGAGGAACATGTGTTCATCCCTCTGATCTGCAGATGAAGAAACAGAAAGATTCAAAAAGAAACAATGTTTCTTTTTATTTTAGTGTTCCAGCGGCTGAGCAATGTTGTTAATTAACATTGCCGGCTGTTTTTTTTTTTTTTTGACAGCTCCAATTACTAGACTTCTTTAAAACTTCAGCTGTCAACAGGGGAGACCCCACTGACAGCTCAAAGAACTGAGCCTGAATGTATCGGTCTCAGGTATCGGTGCATTTGCACGAGTACCGATACTTGTGCAAATACTCGGTATAGGCACTGATACTAGTATCGGTTTAACCCTAATTCCAGCACTGTAAAGTCTGTCAGACTGTTCAGCATTCTACACTACCAAGATTGTCTAATGCCTGTGTCCCCTACCCACACACCATGGTTCCACCCTCTGACCCCTACATCACTGCTATGTCCTATAGTGGCAAGGGTCAGAGGCTGGAACCAAGGCACATGGAGGGGGGACATTGGCATTTAACACTCTTGGATGTATTAGGTGCTGAAAAGTCTGGAGGAGGCTGCAGCGCTGGAATGGAGTGAGGAGAGGAGATGAGAAACGGGCTCCCTGACAGGTGAGTATTATACCTCTTCTCATTGGTATGGCCAATTTATTACTAGGAATCGTAGCCCTGGTTCACACTGCTGCGACTTGATGGGACGTGCGTCACAGAAGAAAAATCGCATGACAAGTCACAACAGATTCATTTCAATGGGTGGCATCTTCATTGATTCAACTCAGTGCCAAAAAAATAGTTACTGCACTACTTTTCTGCGTCTTTTTTGCAACATGAATGCCAAAGACTGCAATGTTAAAATCAAAAAAGTCGCAAGAAAGGGGTTTCTTAGTCTTTATGCGACTTTGGCGGCAACTTCAGAGGGTTTTGTAAGTTCAGTGTGTGTCACACTCTGTGTTATGATTTGCCAAAGTTGCAAAAAACATCAAACTTGCAGGGAAGTCGCATTGGCGTCTCAATGCAAAGTCAAACTGGAACTTGCACGATTTTGAGATCACAGCAGTGTGAACTGAGCCTTAGCGCCCTTTCACATGGGCTTTCTGATCAGGTCCGCCTGTCAGTTTTTCAGGCGGACCTGATTGGACGCTCCATTCAGTCCTATGGAACGGTGATATGTCTGCTGACCTCCGCCTATATCCGATCCGATCCTGTCCATGAAACTCTCTTTTCCACCCATCTGGAGAATCGAATCGGATGAAAACGGGACAGGCGGTCCGTGTTCATCCAATCTATAGGCAGCAGCGGGGCTCTGATCGGTCCATCTTCGCACAGTGAGCGAAGACGGACCTGTCATCCGCCTGCTCAGCGGATCGATTCCTGCTGAGCAAAGCAGAGTCCGTACACAGACAAGCCCGTGTGAAAGGACCCTTAGGGTAGCCATACTTTTCCTGTGGGCTGAACGAGAGATGTCTGTAGGTTCCGCCATCCGTGCTAACCATCATGAATGGAGGAATCTGCACTTATGTCTATTGTGTTCAAACAGGCGCCGCATCAGTGGCTGTCCTAATACTTAAACAGCGACTGCCTCAAATTTGGATGCAGCTACTGTTTGGCCAACAGTTTTACCACCTGGCTTGATTGAAATTCAGCAGGGACTGGCTGACTTTCAATCGGTGTGTAGCCCTTCTTGTTGGAAGTCGATGGTTGGATCAGCTGCTGTTGAACAAGACCGCTGGAAAGCCTGCTTTGATCAACGGCTTGCATCCAATCGACTGCCATTCTGATCGGTGTATTCTGACAGCGGGGAGTCCCTGCTGTTAGAATACAATGCCCCGGCATATTCGGTTTTAACAGGTCACTTACCTGGGGCAAGCATGCAGCTAGTGAAATGAGAAGGCCTGATCTATGTACTTATTCTAGGTAAGTAATACTTCATATTCCCATCGCACACGTTCCTGGTATAAACTCTCAAGGTTTGGGTGCTGCAGCAACAACCAGCTGGATATTGGTTCAAGTCACAGCGTAGATATTTGCCAGCACACCAAGGATTGGCACAAAGTGGCGTCCAAAAGGGTAGTTTATTGCGTGATCACTACAAAGGTGCAACGTTTCGGGGTCACGCAGGACCCCTTCGTCAGGCATATGTCACATGACTGACGAAGGGGTCCTGCGTGACTCCGAAACGTTGCGCCTTTCTTGTGTTGTGATCATGCAATAAACTTCCTTGTTTGGACGCCACTTTGTACCAATCCTTGGTGTGCTGGCAAATATCTACGTTATTCTAGGTAAGCGACACGTCAAGTAAGTGCAGCCCTTGGATACCCATTACAGCCTGGCAACTCCCAAAGGCGAAGTCCATACCAGCTGCCCTGATACTTCATTCAGGACGGGGTTTGCTTTAACTGCATCCTCTGGGTGATAGAAGTATGTATGTTTATGCAACATGTATTTACAGAAACACCTGATCGGCCTC
Source organism: Lithobates septentrionalis (assembly GCA_037952835.1). Lineage (NCBI taxonomy): Eukaryota > Metazoa > Chordata > Amphibia > Anura > Ranidae > Lithobates > Lithobates septentrionalis. The sequence goes on from JBBDGP010002274.1 coordinate 738,176, forward strand.
CATCCGGCGTTATTCATAGATAAATAGAATCTCCCTTTTTCATTTTGGAACAGCGGTGGAAAAAATGCCAGCTGGGATCTGAGGGCCACATACACACAATAGAATAAAATGCCAAGAGCTCAAGGACACAAATGGAATTGGCACATCAGAGAGGAACCCAGCAGCCCTACATTGAATATGAGAAAAGGATAAGCAAATAGCTTTTGCATTGGTGGCTGAATGAAAAAGGGGGGAAAAAAAAAAAACAGCCTGAAAACTAAAACATGAAAAGACCTGAAATACAAACCTAGCTATTTTTTTTTTTTGTAGGCCTGCATTGAACGGGGAAGAGATATAACCTTTCTCTGGTTGTTATTGCTCTTTGTGTTGGAGCGTTCCCAACGCTTATTCTTGACACATCAATGACAATAAAAAAAAAAGAAATGCGGCTTCTTTAAAGTGATGGTAAACCCTCACCTTGTAAAACAACCCATACAGCTTAAAAAAGAAATGAAAGGCAAAACATTTATGTAAAGATATAGAAAAAAAAAAAATCATCATAAATACCTTTTTTTCCCTTTTTGAGAAGTGATCACATTCCTTCTGCTCTCAGCTGCATAATGGCTGAGGGAGGAGAAACAGCAGCACACGGATCTTCCCAGTGAATAGGGGGGGGGGGGGTGTCAGGACAAGTCTAATCATTGGAGGAGAGCATAATGAGTTCCCAGCATAGCTAGAGAACTGACCACACTGTTCTCTGCAAGGAAAACGGAGGGGACAGGTAGGATCACCGAGGATTTCACACATAGGAATCAATAGAAAGTGAACAGGATACTTTTAAAATTAGAAGAAAAGAGGTTTAACCTTAAACTACGTAGAGGGTTCTTTAATGTAAGAGCGGAAAGGATGTGGAATTCCCTTCCACAGGCGGTGGTCTCAGCAGGGGGAGTATCAATAGTTTCAAGAAACTATTAGATAGGCACCTGAACTACCGCAACATACAGGGATATACAATGTAATACTGACTTATAATCACACACATAGGTTGGGCTTGATGGACTTGTGTCTCTTTTTGACCTCACCTACTATGTAACTTTTTCATACAAGTACATGGTACAGCAGCCACATATCAGGAATATAAAATGTTGGATTTACATGTTCTTTAATTCTTGAAATAACAAAAGGGTTAGAGCCTCTGTCCTTTTTTTTTTTTTTTTTTTTTTTTTTTTCTCCACCTGTGTCCCTATCGGGGAGACTTTCCCCTCACTTCCTGTAGAGCAGGAAGTGAAGGAAACTTTCTGCAATGTAGACACAGACGAGAACAACATTTTTAGTAGAGTGAGAAAGGGTTTGAAGTATCAGTGATAATTGCTCCCCTACCCCCTCCCCATTTCTTGTATAGTACTCGCAGGAACAGATATTTAGGGAAAATCTCTCCAGTAAAGTTACAAAAAAAAAAAAAAATCTGCCAGAAATTTTAACTCTATTCCAATGCTATAAAAATAAAATAAAAAGACGTTTGGTTTTAACCTCTTCCCTTTTGCATCCGGCATATTTCAATACTTACAATGCTTTGTGCTTAAACTGTTACTAAACCCAGGACCCTGCATTCACTATATCTGGTCTCCCACAGTACACAGAACTTGGAAATGCAATTATTTTAGTAAATATAAACGGCTAAATACCCTTTTCTCATCAGCAGTCTTGTGACTTCTTTCAGTGTCTGGTTAAAGCTCGTAGAAGGAGATTTCCTTCTACCCTGAGCCCAGGTTCACATTGAGGACGGGTTTGAAATCGTGCAAGCTCAGCTGAACTCGCACGATTTTAAACCGGCAGTGCAGTCCGAGTTCGGGGGGCGATGTGGCAAACATCCGTGCGGGTTCATGCAACAGATTTCTATTCAAATCGCCCCCAAAGTCGCCAATAGTAGTACAGGAACTACTTTTGGGGATCAGTGCAGCGCCGCAAAGTCGGCATCGCACCGATTCAGGCAGTGCCGGGGATTTGACGTGTCAAATCGCATGTCAAAAACGGCCCGATGTGAACGTGGACTCATTGTTCTATGACGCTCTCTAGCAATACACACCCAACTGAGCATGCGCAGAGTGCCCCCAAGGCTCTATGCTATCATTAGATGGATTGGGGACTGTGGAAGAAGGGGAGGATCAGAGAAGACAGCCTTTTTACACAATCCAGAGTTTTAAACCTTTATTTTCCACAGTGAGTATAACCAGCATGCTTTATGCATGTACAGATTGATTTTACTGTTGTGGGTTTAGTAACACTTTAAGATATGTTGATATTCACCCTCCCTTTGCCAACACTTTGTGCGGCTTCTAGCTATCAAACCCAGCTCTCGCAGACCACTTCACCCCACTAAGGAAAGGAAATCCCATCGGCGTGATTCCTGATCAAGTGATCACGGTGTCCACCATGACATTACGATCAAACGCAAGCTGAAGGATTCATTAAAAAAAAAAAAATGTTTTCAGCTTGGAACATGTTGATGGCCGTGTGCCTTTGTTTAATACTGTAATTGTCTTATACTGGTATAGTATTAATAAAATTGTGAGAAAAAAAAAAACAGGTTTTAAAACTTGATCCAGATGAGTACTTTTCTTATTTATTTATTTTTCTTTAATTAGGCTAACTGTGTAGCTATTTTGTTGGTTAAATAACACTTTTATATAAGCCGTGGGACTATTGTGCAGGCATGTAGAACGAAGAAGGAAGTGGGTGCAGAAAAAGTGACTTTGCCAACTGTGCCCTTTTAGTGGAAACACAGGACGGCTAACTCCGCTTTGTATTGAAAAATGAATTCCCTCACAATGACAGATTCCTCCTGCAGTAAAATATTATGTACTCATTTATCAAAGTGTTTGAATGAAGAGCTTTGCTCATTTTTCATTTGTGTCTGGCAGTAGGAGAAAAATGTGAGAATCTGATTGATCTTGTCTACAAGATGGTCATGTTTTTCTTTTCTTTTCTTTTCTTTTCTTTTTTTTTAATAGCCTGTAAAGCATTGCACCAGCGATCAGCAGATCACTGATGCCATGCAGGTCTCCTGCAGACGGTGATCGTGAGCTGTCTGCCCTTGCCCTGTACATCGTACGACCAGGGAGTTACTGACAGGGAGACTCAATGAACTGCCACTGAAGCGCTGTGTGGATGAATGATGTGGCCGTGTAGGCGGAGCCCCGAATGGCCGCACCGTTTTCAAAAAGTGACAGCTAGCACCGGGAACGTCTCCCCATACTGCTGTCACAGGGAGGGGAGGGAACGGCGAGTGGTTGCAGCAGTGGGAACACGTTACATGTTCCACCCTAAAAAGAGGTGGAACGTGTAACATGTTCCCAAAGGCCACTCCTCCTTTAACCCTTTTTACTTCCCTGTAGTACACTGGGAGAAGGAATCTGAGAATCTAATTGCTATGGGTTAATAAACCGCTCAATAGATAATTGTATACATAAATTACAAGTAAGACCTTGTTTGTACTTGCGGGTGAGATACATTTTTGCTACCCACCTCCCTTAAAGTGGATGTAAACCCACGCTCATCATTTACAAAGTAATGGCATACTAGTGATCTATATGTGTATATACATGCCTCCTGCATGTATCACTACCTTTGAATTGTCAACCCCATCTGCATTTGGAGCCCCGCAAAACTCCGGAATCAGTGGGTGGGTCTATTTTCCGGCATGACGTCACCAGACTCCCCGTGCACCTCTACACTCCCCTTGGCCGGGCAGCGTCGCGAGGACAAACATTGTGCCTGTAGAGTGAAGGGGCGCGCTTGTGCACAGCAGAAGGGGCGCGCTCGCGGCCCCCCTGTCATATACACTCCTTCCTGCGCATGCCATACAATTGGTGCCCTAGACACACTCTGCTCTCATGCTGGTGCATGAGATAAGGAAAGCAGATGTCAGTCACAGCAGTGGGGGAAGTGGCGACACAGATAAAACAAGAGGATTACTCAGAGCTGGATTAACGCTTTGTGGCAAGACTCGGCACAGATGACTTGACATTCTCTACTCTACAAGGTAGAAGTCTTCATTAAAAAAAATAAAAAAATTGGGGTTTACATCAACTTTAAGACGCAATAGGCAGCGGATGGGGGTATTTACATTCCATGACTGCGACACTTCACTTTCAAAGTTGAACCATCTTGTAACGATCAGCGGGCGGCAAGCCGATTGAACACTGCCAGTTCAAGTCAATAGGGAAGCTATGCAAATGGCCATGTTAGTGACAGCTTTGCTCTGAATTCAGGAGCAGCGCAGCATCGTTGCCACCCCAACACAGGAAGCTGAATTAGGTGGACTTTACTGGCAGGATCAATAGGTGTATTTGTGGGGCTTTGCAAGGTTACTAAGGGGAATCTGTAAGGAAAAGGCCATAGTTCTACTTTAACCAGCAAACCGCCGTCGTACGTCAATACTTTGACGTAGAATATCGGGGCAGATAGCTGCCATAACCCCTTTATTTTCTTCAACGACAGGCGGTCCTCTTTCTGGTAAAAGTGGTCTCCGTGGCGGATTCACCGCAAGATCCCTTTTATCGGCGGCAGGAGAGGCGCTCGTCAGTAGTGGCAGAGAGGATCCAATCCTATCCCCTCAGTAGCATTGAGCCGAGTGAGGGAAAGCTGGCCACCACTCGGCTCCATAACATTGGTCTTGGAGGGGAATTTTTTTATTTAGTAAAATAAATAATAATTAAAAAAAAATAAATAAACTAAAGCGCCCCATCCCACCGAGCTCGCGTGCAAAAGCGAACAGATACGTAAGCCGCGCCCGCATATGAAAACCGTGTTCAAACCACACATGTGAGGTATCGCCCCGATCGTTCGAGAGCAATAATTCTAACAAAAGACGTCCTCTGTAACTCAAAACTGGTAACCTGTCGCCTATGGAGATTTTTAAGGGTTAAAGTTTTCGTTGCCATTCCACGAGCGGGCGCAATTTTGAAGAATAACATGTTGGGTTCCAATTTACTCGGCGTAACATTATCTTTCAATATATATATATATATATATATATATATATATATATATATATATATATATATATATAATTTTATGAATAGGGGGGGTTATATTCCCGCGCTATCAGTTATGGAAGAGGCTGGGGGTGGAAAAGCCGCATACACCGATAGGGTAAACACCTGACCTTTGAGATAAATGTATAAAGTGAGTGGTGCTGCGCTGATCCTTATTATGAAGACTAGTGTATAAACAATAATGCGCTTGGTGAACCAAGTGAAAATGGCATAAAGTGAAAAAAAAAAAATTGTGTATATCAAAGGTGACACGATTATGAGTGTTCAATACCTTCAATAATGCATAAACATAACACAGTTATATTAAAATGATAATAAAAATATTACTTCAATCGCCTAAAAAATCCATAAAATTGCAATACAAAACTGTGGTGGTGGGGTTGTCAAAATACCAGTAACTGGTTTAAAATTTAAACAGAAGAATAAAGTGCATAGTAACCGTGCATCTATATTAAAACCAGCAAGGTGTATGGTGCAAACAGAAGGTGCCGGTGCAAATCAAGGTTGAAGGAGTGGTAACTAATGATTCTTATATACGGTGCATATTGTGCATGCTGACATCAAAAATAAAAAAATAAAAATAAAAATAGAAACAAGTGGACAGTTTTTGTTTACACATAAAAGAAGTAGTATTATTTTGCATGGACAGCGTAAGAGGAAAAGTCTTTGTTGAAAAGGTGACAACAACGTGCTAGCATGCACACGTTGCGATTAAGGTGCTAGAAAACGCATTCATATGCTGCACAGGAGCAGTCCTTATGTGTGGTTGTGACAGCAACGTCCTGGCATGCACACGTTGCAGTTGGGGTGCTGGGGTAAATCACATCAAGTGTTTTCTTCGTGTGCTGGACCACTTAAGTGGGTAATGGCCCCTTACCTTCAAGTAATAGGGCAAAAAGCATGTGACAAGAGAACTGCTTTAGAGCGTCCGCCTATGGGTTCCAGCGCGTCCCTCTCTGTCCTGGATCCTGGGTTGGAGTTCCCTCAGGTGTGGTGCAGGGGGGTTGTATTCATAGGGGGTAATCAGCAGAAGAGAAGCCAATAGTGTAATCCAGTTTTTAAAAGTAACACTCTTTATTAATAGATTACAGGTACTCACATAAAGTTTGAGAAGCAATAGTATCAATCCAACGAGCAGCGAGCTCATGTGCCTCTGTCTGTGTTTGCAGCCTGTCTCGTCCCTACGCGTGACGTCACACCACGTGACTTCATCAGGGGATGAAGTCACGTGGTGTGACGTCACGCGTAGGGACGAGACAGGCTGCAAACACAGACAGAGGCACATGAGCTCGCTGCTCGTTGGATTGATACTATTGCTTCTCAAACTTTATGTGAGTACCTGTAATCTATTAATAAAGAGTGTTACTTTTAAAAACTGGATTACACTATTGGCTTCTCTTCTGCTGATTACCCCCTATGAATACAACCCCCCTGCACCACACCTGAGGGAACTCCAACCCAGGATCCAGGACAGAGAGGGACGCGCTGGAACCCATAGGCGGACGCTCTAAAGCAGTTCTCTTGTCACATGCTTTTTGCCCTATTACTTGAAGGTAAGGGGCCATTACCCACTTAAGTGGTCCAGCACACGAAGAAAACACTTGATGTGATTTACCCCAGCACCCCAACTGCAACGTGTGCATGCCAGGACGTTGCTGTCACAACCACACATAAGGACTGCTCCTGTGCAGCATATGAATGCGTTTTCTAGCACCTTAATCGCAACGTGTGCATGCTAGCACGTTGTTGTCACCTTTTCAACAAAGACTTTTCCTCTTACGCTGTCCATGCAAAATAATACTACTTCTTTTATGTGTAAACAAAAACTGTCCACTTGTTTCTATTTTTATTTTTATTTTTTTATTTTTGATGTCAGCATGCACAATATGCACCGTATATAAGAATCATTAGTTACCACTCCTTCAACCTTGATTTGCACCGGCACCTTCTGTTTGCACCATACACCTTGCTGGTTTTAATATAGATGCACGGTTACTATGCACTTTATTCTTCTGTTTAAATTTTAAACCAGTTACTGGTATTTTGACAACCCCACCACCACAGTTTTGTATTGCAATTTTATGGATTTTTTAGGCGATTGAAGTAATATTTTTATTATCATTTTAATATAACTGTGTTATGTTTATGCATTATTGAAGGTATTGAACACTCATAATCGTGTCACCTTTGATATACACAATTTTTTTTTTCACTTTATGCCATTTTCACTTGGTTCACCAAGCGCATTATTGTTTATACACTAGTCTTCATAATAAGGATCAGCGCAGCACCACTCACTTTATATATATATATATAATTTTATTTTATTTTTTCCTCTAGGGTTTCTGAAAAAAAAATATAATAACATATTTGGGGGTTCTAAATAAAAAAACAAACATTTGTAACTTGTGAACAACAAGTTTGAAAAAAAGTCCAGGTTCTTAAGCTGTTAAGACCCCCCGGAGTACTGAATCAGGGTGCTGTGATGTTTAGGAAGCTATATTTACAGCACCCTGCCAACCCCTCACACCAACCATGATCGGCCTGCATTGCACAGAGACTTCTTTGTTATGTAATGCAAAGCAAGTTCTACAAAAAAAAAAATTTAATTAGAATGTTGGGGGGGGCGAGGAAACGGGGAAGGTAAAATAAAAAAAAAAAAAAAAAAGATTAAAAGATTAAACTTCAGCATTAGTCTTTCCTATCTTTCTATATCCTTATCTAATTTAGTTCATTTATCTCCTTTTCCTCATCGCCTTCCAGTTTTCTGCTTTTATCAGACACACTCAATTTGTGATGCTGGAAAAAAACTTTTATTCATCAAACGCAAATAAAAAGGCCTTTGATTTGCAATTGATAACTTTGAATGTAAATCTTTGTCTTGACGTGCATCGCCTTGTTAATCTTTTTCTCTTTTGTTTGTTTCTCTATACAGAAGGTGAAAGAGCACTGCCCTCCATACCAAAGTAAGTCACTTCTCTTATTATCCTTTTGTATATCTTTTATGAACGGTTCACTGCTTTGCATGTATTGTCAGGTTGAAGATCTTCAAGTGAGTACAATGTATGGGATACCTCGCCCCTACCCCGTCCCTCTCTTCTGGCATTTTCCTTTGCACAATTAAATGAAATCGCTCCCCTCCCGCTGCCCATTCATCTTGGTGACAGTGAAGGAAGATTTTTATAAGGTCAACTCCTGCCATGTGGTGTATATTGAAGTAGCTGGAAAACTTCTCCAATTTTCTTAAAGTAGAATTCCAGCCAAAACCTAACTAGCCCTAAAACTGTCCCCTCTCCGCCTTCCTAATACCTATTCTGACCAACCTGTGTAAAGAAAAAAAGTATATACTTACGAGCATTGGGCAGGACTTTGAATGAGGCAGGGACCTCGTCATGCCTCCATCCCTATTAGTTGAGAAAGAGAGAGGTAACGGAGTGGGACTTTAAATGAGTCACGCAGTCAATACGAATATTTAATAACTGGCATTTATTACATGCTAGATTTGAACCATAATACATAAACCTGATTATTATCACAGTATTTGGTCTATATACATACATATAAAGCATGAATAGCACATATCCATAGGGAAGAATCATGGGTATAGCACCTCTAACTTTCTCATAATTTGGAATAGATACCAAGATACACAAACAATTCATATATTGATTACACAAAGTACATGATTAGAATAGAAAATAATAAAAACACATGATCGATTTTAAACATGGTAGATACAGAAGCTCGACGCGTTTCATGGAATTTTATCCATTCATCAGGAGCAAACGTGTATATCTGTAGTAAAATATAAAGTTACATATTACATAGTAAGGTTGAAAAAAGACACCATTCCATCCAGTTCAACCTGAGTGAGTGTGGGTGCGTGAGTACCCATATAGCGCCGCCAATTCAGGCAGCACTCCGCACATACATCGTACACCCACATCGGTCCCTACCCTCAAGGAGCCCACAATCCAAGGTCCCCAGCTCACTAAAGTAACTAAAGTAAAAGATATAAGGAATTCTTGAATAGCTGTCCCAAGAAAACAGACCAAAGAGGGGGTGGAGACATGTCCCGCATTTGAGATGATATACGCACAAAATTGCGGTGTATAGAAAGTGCAAAACAAGAGGCTGGAACACCCCATTTGAGAGGGGCATCTTCCCCCCCCCGGGAGCTGTGGTTGTGAGGACCGTATGCATGGCCCATGCAAGGCAGCACCAAAGGGACGCATCATCCCCAGCAAGACAGTCTGCAGAAAATGACAGGGAATGTGTTGTATGATTGTCTTGAAGGAAAGCCAAAAATAAAATAAATAAATGTAATTAAGGTGTAACAAAAAATCTGATGGTTAAAATATCAGGATTACTAAATGTGATGTGATAATGTGTAGATCCCCAATCAAGGGGATAGGGGAATGAAAATAATTACCAATTGGTGCTAAACAAATCACCCAATCAAAACTAAGTGAAATGAAGACCCACTGGGAGCCTATGTCAGTGCATAATGTGGGGCTAAAGTTACCTGATGCCGGGACCTTGGGGATCTACACATATATTCTTTTATCTCCCTGGTGTTATATTGGAAATTGTATGAACTGTATGGCTTCCTTTTTTTCTTATTTTAAAATTAAAATATATTTATGTTGTGATGTTAACTGTAACCCTTTTATGTCCCCACAAAATATAATTTGGAGCTGAACTCCAGACAGTTATAGAGCACAATGAATACTGCTCTGTATTCATTGATTTATTGTTTTTAAGACCCCTTTCACGCTGAGGCAGTTTTCAGGCGTTTTTTTAGCACTAAAAATAGCACTTGTAAAGCGCCTGAAAATGGCCTCTCACGCCTCCCCAGTTTCCAACTCAGAGTGCTTGTACACTGGGGCGGTGCGCTTGCGGGGCGGGAAAAAAAAGTCCTGCAAGCAGCATCTTTGGGACGGTGTAGGAACGCTGTATACAGCGCACCTAAATCGCCCCTGCCCATTGAAATGAACGGGCAGTGCTTCCAGAGCACCTGAAAAGCCCTTCGGAAGCGCCACAACATGGGCGCTTTTAACCCCTTGTTAACACCTTCTTGGGGGTTAAAGCGTCCCGCTGGTGGCCGAAAAGTGCCGCTTAAACAGCGGTAAAGCTAACGGACCCGCCGCCCCAGGGTCTAATAGAAGCAGTATATGTGTCAGAAACCATGAAATCAGACTGAGGCTCCTTTCACACTTATACGACTTCAATGTCGCTCGATTTTACCGCGATTTCGCGGCCGCAATTTGCCGCGATTTTACCGCGATTTGGGAGCAGTACTACTTTGCCACGTTTTTGGCATTAACAAATGAAAACATACAGTAGTTGGTATGAATCATAAGGGGGAACTCCACGCCAAGTTTTAAATAAAAAAAACTGGCGTGGGTTCCCCCCAGGGGCATACCAGGCCCTTAGGTCTGGTATGGATTGTAAGGGGAACCCCCTACGCCGAAAAATCGGCGTGGGGGTCCCCCCAAAATCCATACCAGACCCTTATCCGAGCACGCAGCCCGGCCGGTCAGGAATGGGGGTGGGGACGAGCTAGCGCCCCCCCCCTCCTGGACCGTACCAGGCCGCATACCCTCAACATGGGAGGTGGGTGCTTTGGGGCATGGGGGGGCGCCCTGCGGCCCCCCCACCCCAAGGCACCTTGTCCCCATGTTGATGAGGACAAGGGCCTCTTCCCGACAACCCTGGCCGTTGGTTGTCGGGGTCTGCGGGCGGGGGGCTTATCGGAATCTGGGAGCCCCCTTTAATAAGGGGGCCCCCAGATCCCGGCCCCCCACCCTATGTGAATAAGTATGGGGTACATGGTACCCCTACCCATTCACCTAGGGAAAAAAGCGTCAATAAAAAACACAGTACACAGGTATTTAAAATTTATTAGGCAGCTCCGGGATCTTCTTCCGACTTCGGGGGTCCTCTTCCGACTTCGGGGGTCTCTCTGGCGTCTTCTCCCGGTGTCCGCATCTTCTGCCGGCTCCACCGCTATCTTCTGGCGCTCTTTTGCCAGCGGTGGTCCGGACCTCTGGATCGTCTTCTTCCCTCTTCTCTTCCAGAGATGTTGACACGACGCTCTCTCCAGCCAGAATGGTCTCTGTGCGCTCCGCAACGGACTTATATAGGCGGTGACCCCGCCCCCTTATGCCGTCACAGTCCCTGGGCATGCTGGGACTGTGACGTTTTAGGAGGCGTGGTCACCGGGTGATGACCACGCCCCCTTATGACGGCACAGTCCCAGCATGCCCCGGGACAGTGACCTCATAAGGGGGCGGGGTCACCGCCTATATAAGTCTGTTGCGGAGCGTTCAGAGACCATTCCAGCTGGAGAGAGCGTCGTGTCAACATCTCTGAAGAAAAGAAGAAGGTAGAAGACAGAAGTCCGGACCACCGCTAGCAATTGAGCTGCAGAAGAAAGCGGAGGAGCCGGCAGAAGATCAGGACACCGGGAGGAGACGCCGGAGAGACCCCCGAAGTCGGAAGAAGATCCCGGAGCTGCCTAATAAATTATTTTAAATACCTGTGTACTGTGTTTTTTATTGACGCTTTTTTCCCTAGGTGAATGGGTAGGGGTACCATGTACCCCATACTCATTCACATAGGGTGGGGGGCCGGGATCTGGGGGCTCCCTTATTAAAGGGGGCTCCCGGATTCCGATAAGCCCCCCGCCCATAGACCCCGACAACCAACGGCCAGGGTTGTCGGGAAGAGGCCCTTGTCCTCATCAACATGGAGACAAGGTGCTTTGGGGTGGGGGGGCCGGCAGGGTGCCCCCCATGCCCTAAAGCACCCACCCCCCCATGTTGAGGGCATGCGGCCTGGTACGGTCCAGGAGGGGGGGGGGCGCTCGCTCGTCCCCACCCCCATTCCTGACCGGCCGGGCTGCATGCTCGGATAAGGGTCTGGTATGGATTTTGGGGAGGACCCCACGCCGATTTTTCGTAGGGGGTTCCCCTTAGATCCATACCAGACCTAAGGGCCTGGTATGCCCCTCGGGGGGAACCCACGCCGTTTTTTTCATGTAAAACTTGGCGTGGAGTTCCCCCTCTGGATTCATACCAGACAGCTGTCAGCACTGCCTGTCGCTCATCGGGAAAGGAAAAAAAAGTTTTCCTTTCCCGATCAGCGAGCCAGGCTTGTGCTTACAAAGTCGTGCTGAAGTCGTGTCTATATTATTCAGGCACGACTTGCATGCTACTTCAGGGTTTAACATTGAGGTCTATGGAGTACAACTCGCATAGAAGTTGGACCAAAGTAGTGCAGGGACTACTTTCAAGTCGGCACGACTTAAAGTCGTGCCAATATGAATGGTAGTCATTGAAAATCATGGAGAATCATGGAGAATGACTTGTCATACGATTTTGCAGTACAAAATCGTGGGACAAGTCGTATAAGTGTGAAAGGGGCCTGAGACAGAAGTACAGTTAAATCACACTTGTTTAATAATAAAAGTAAATAGAACAAATGTAGCCAAAGTTCAGGAACGGATAGCCTGACAAGCCAAACATCAGGGAGCCGAAGATAAGCATAGTAAAACGGCAAGCAGGATCTGCAGCCAGAAGGGATGTCAGCCGAGCAAGTCTTTTAACAGGAATGCAGGAGAGCGTCTCTGTGATGTTGACTAAGGTGAAGGCAGAGCTCCTCTGGACTGGGGCGGCTTAAGTAAGCAGTCCTGACGAGCAGGATATCATTAACAGCTGAGTCACTGTGGAGAGATAGGAGCTGGCAATTAGCCGACAGCTGAGCGGCCAGCTCAGAGAAGGAAGGGCTGAGCCCAGCCCTGACGATATATATACCTGAATGTGACCTGCTATGGGCCTCTTGCAATCCTTGTACGAGAGAGCTCAGACTACAAAGGGGAGAAGCAGCAGCCCAAGGTGTCGGTCGCCTGTGCTGACAATGCAAGGAGCATGCAGATAGGAGTAGAGAGCAGAAAAGGCAAGGTCATCAGTCTGCTGCTTCTTCTTTTACTGTTAAGTCATAAGGTGGTTGGGGAGAGGAGAGCCGTTGGTGTTTTTTTAAAAAATTGCAGCAGAGAGGAGTCAGGTCTCTTCCCTGCTAAGGAAACCATGGCTATTTACTATGGAATTGCTAAATGAATTGTAGTTCAGTCGCACAGCCATTGAGTTTAAGCAACATGTCAGCAACCGGCTCGCCAGTGACATTCGTTCTGCATTCACCCCCTATGGCTAAGGCTGGTCATACTCTAAAATTTGACCGATTCAGCAAATTCCGATGCATGTGTGGCCTCCCCTGCCCGACAGAAGTCAATCATTTGATCGTGACCATGCTGTAGCACTAGTTTTAACTTACAGCAGCGACCAATCGTCAGCGAATCTAGTGATTAAATGGCTAACTAGAGATAACTGTTAATCGCTGGCATTAGCGATTTTTGTATCAACCATGAATTGCTGCTACAAAAATCGCTCCCCTGACATGGCCCCCAAGCATCTCTGTATTTCGTTTTGATATTTGTTAAATCCTATAGAACTGAAAGCAATGCAAGGTCTGTGTAAAGCAGCAGTAATATTCTCCTTGGTCATCTGAAGGGTTAACTGGTGTGTGTGTCCAGGAAGCACAGGAAGTAAAAGACGCGTATGCTCATGTACGTAGAAGCGTGCATATATACAGCCTTCTGTATGATTGCCCTTTTTTAACCCTTGGCCCTAACAAAAAGTCTAGTGTTCCAGCACTCGCGGGGTCCTGGTGAAGGAATGTTTCAGGAAATTCTAGTTGGAACTGACCCTGCTTCAAACGAGTTAACAGATGACAAGTTGTGTCATTTCTGCAGCCTGGCTATAAAATGAGTAAATTCCTGACATATCCTCCATGACGTGCTGCCTCTGCAGTCAATTCCTGGTTAAATCTCAGTCCGGTGGGTGGAGCCTGCTGTGTTTACCCCTGCCGCCTTTCAATACTGTCCCTTGTCGTAACCCCCCCCCCCCCCACCCTTTCTGTCTTTATGTGGTATGGATCGGTTTTGCTCATTACAGAAGGTAGCCAGTGACATTGAATGCAGCGTCTATGTGACTGCAGAGAATGTGCACCATTCACAGATGCAATCCTCTCTCTTCCTACAGGCTGGCCAACAGCGAGAAGCACGTAAGGGCGCACACCGTCTCCGTCTCAGGTAGGAACACAGTCCGTCTCAAACTAGCTTACTAGAAACTTTTCTGAAAGTATGCTCGGTGCTCGACTCGGCAAAGGTTGTCTTGATGGACGAGTTCAGGGTTCAGCAACTTGGGGCATGCCTTTAAAAAAAAAAATCTCTTTTATGGCTGTCAGGGGCATGCTGGGGCCTGTGGTTTGCTTACAGCTTGCATCACATGTTATAGGCATCTGGTAACTTTACAAGTCAGGTGACTTGATGGGCTTAATTAAAGGAAGCCTGTCCTTCGAGAAACATGAGGACCACCATTGATGACCTCTCCTTTTTGAGAACGTGGATCTCATGCTGAGCCTTTCCCTTCGATACATTGTAAGAGATTTAATAAAACTTGAGAGTGCAAAATCTGATGTAGCTCTGCATAGGTTTTATTGGCAAAGCTTAACTGAACAAGCTGAAGTTAGAAGCTGATTGGCTGCCATGCACAGCTGCACCAGATTCTGAGTGCTCCAGTTTTAGTAAGTCACCCCCCATTGAACAAGTATGCAGGTAAATATTTGTCTTTTTTTTTTTTTTTCTGACTTTCTAGATCCACATATTTGTTCCAGGTCGGTAATTGAGAACATCCCATTCTAAAAACTTGTTGGGCTATAACGCCCTCCACTCTTCTGGGATGGCTTTCCACAAGATTTTGGAGTGTGTCTGTGGGAATTTGTGCCAATTTTGTTAGGTCAGGTACTGATATTGAATGTGAAGACCTGCCTTGTAGTCGGCAGTCCAGTTCATTCCAATGGTGTTCAGTAGGGTTGAGGTCAGGGCTCTGTGCAGGACACTCCAGTTCCTCCACCCAAAACTCATCCAACCATGTCTTTTATGGAGCTGGCATTGTGCACCAAGGAACAGAAGAGGGCCTTTCCCAAACTGTTACAGTGGTGTAAGAGCACCATTGTGTAACGCAGCCTTTTTTCGACCAGGGTGCCTTCTGGGTTCTTCAGGGTTCTGGGTTATGACTAATGCCGCGTACACACGATCGGACTTTTCGTCTACAAAAGTCAGACGGACGACGACGGACTAAAGCTGGCTGACAATCCGATCGTGTGTGGGCTTCCCCGGACTTTCAGCGGACTTTTCCAGCCTCAAATCTGACGGACTTTAGATTTGAAACATGCTTCAAATCTTTACGTCGTAACTACGCTGGACCCAGAAATCCGCTCGTCTGTGTGCTAGTCCGACGGACAAAAATCCACGCTAGGGCGGCTACTGGCTAGCAACTTCCTTATTTTAGTCCGGTGTACGTCATCACGTAGGAATCCGTCGGACTTTTGTGTGATCGTATGTAGGCAAGTCCGTTCGTAAGAAAGTCTGCCGCAAGTCTGCCGCAAGTCTGCCGCAAGTCTGCCGCAAGTCTGCCGCAAGTCTGCCGCAAGTCTGCCAAAAGTCTGCCGCAAGTCTGCCAAAAGTCTGCCGCAAGTCTGCCAAAAGTCTGCCAAAAGTCTGCCAAAAGTCTGCCAAAAGTCTGCCAAAAGTCTGCCAAAAGTCTGCCGGACAGGCTGTTGGACTTTTGTAGCCGAAAAGTCCGACCGTGTGTACGCGGCAAAAGGCCTTATAGGCTGAAACGCATCAACTGACTTAATCTGTGTTTGTTCACTGTGGCTATTCAATTAAATGAAGAAATTTTAAGAGCTACAACTGGAGTGCGGATCATTTTTCTACATTACTCTATTCAGCCAGCGACTGTGGATTGAGCACCTCTGAGCTCTGCTATCTATGTGGTGTATGGGTAGTAGCACTGACTTTTCTGTTTATACTTCTTCAGGGGTGCCTTGGTAAAATGCCTAAAATTGCCTCAAATTTCCTGTCTTTTATGTTATAAAAGCAATGGGCTTTAATTGTGCAGGGTTACAAGCTTGGTCTTGCTGCTGTCATTCTAACAATTGTTGATGTCAGAGGTTGATAAGCAGGACATCGGGCACCTGAGAACATCCTCTCCATCCGCACTTTAGTTGAAAGATGGAGAGAAACTGAGGGTGAAAAACACTGTAATACTAGTCAGTACTATTGTAAAAAAGGTGTATATACTTTGCAAAAATGAATAGCCTTTAATGTTTGGTGTCCTACGTGTGTAGTTACTACTGCATTATGTAAAACTTTTAATTTAGTTTTTTTTTTATTTTAGAATGGGGTGCCTCAAGATTGTGCATCATTTTAAAGTGTGTCTTTACTGAAAAAGGTTGAAAAAAAACACTGGTCTAACATTTCCTGTATGCTATATCACTACCCTTCACTGAAAACACAAGAGGGCGCCTCCATCTATGTGTAATGATTTATTAAAATGAATAAAAGACCAACCACCAACATACGGACATGGTGTGCGCTTACCCTGTAACCAGGACCTCATAGTTACAGGCAGGTCTGGCAAGCCCTGGGGAATTCCCCTTTAAGTCCACATTCAGGTATGAGCCTTGGAGCAGGGTTAGATGCCGCCTTAGCGTAAACATCCATTGAACATTCAGAGCTCCCGTAAATGTATATGTAAATAAAGCGCTATATAGTGTAAAATCTTTAAAAACGCTGATTCATTTAATGAAAAATACACTCCCATAGGTATAGTATAAATGCACATATCTCCAAAAGACATCCAATTGGTGAAAATGGTGCCCACCATCACTTCCTGTAAATGCAATGACATGGACACACCGCTCCACCCTATGTGTTTCGTCACGAATGGACTTCTTCTGAAAGCAAGCTACAGATTATACAGTTTTCTTTCCTTCCACCTTGGAAGGAAAGAAAATAGCTTGACTGTGTTAATGGGGGATACCCTCCCACAGTGCTATTGTGTTCTGCCGGGGGGAGCCTTCCCAGCTGGGATAACGCAATAATCACTGCTAGGGGCTATAGCCACCGGCAGTGATCACATGCCAGTTTATGGATCGACTTCAGTACAGCCAGCCTGCCCGGACATGGATCAAATCTCGGCCAGTCCTTGCTGATCCAGCCAAGATCGGATCCATCTATGGCCGGCTTAGGGAGCTGTATACCTCTCTCTTGTACTTTTAAACAGACAGCACCAGAATTTGGAGAGATTGAGATTGAGTATATGCGTATACAATGGAGGCAGCCACATTGTGTCTTCCCCACACAGAAGGATACAGCTGAGCTGTAATTAGATGTGATACCCAATGTATAAAGAAACTCTTGGATGTTTCATATACAAAATAGCTTTTATTAAAGCCCTTAAAAGATGATTTATGAATTGGGGCGTCTGTAATGTCTTTTTAAGTGAGTCACACTTCTTCCCGAAATTTTCGCTCCAGTGTCTCCTCCAAACAGCCTTTACGAGCGTGTCCTCCCGTGTACACCGCACAGACATAAAGGTCAAGTGACAAATCTTGGCGTCCCAGTTATGTTTTGTCACCGTACCGCCCCTGTACATTCATCCAGGGCTGGGCTTCCTCTGCCCGTCTCTTAGTGATTCAGTTTAGCATCTCCTCTACCCCTCAAGTGTTGGGAGACACAAACACAAAAATCCATGCTTGTGTAGGTCACGGTTAGGGAATGAAGGGGAGGATTAAAGCAACCCAAAAACAAAAAATGTATTATGTTTCTCTGTTTTTTTTTTTTTTATTTTTTTTTTTTCCCCCTATTGATTTCACCTGGTGATCTGGCCAGTAACACACCACCTGTACAAGTGAGACGCAACTCTGGAGGAATGAGCACAGCAGCATTGTCAGTCGGGGATGGAGGGGGGGGGTGGCAGTGTTAAATGTAGCAGATTTACATACACTAACAAATAGAAGAAGCTCATGAAAGCTTGGATGTTAATTTTTCGGGTATGTTGGTTGACCTGCCACGGGGGGGGGGGGGGGGGTGGTTGGACCTGCCCACCTCTCTCCTGTTGCAAAGCAATTCATGCAGCAAGTTGGGAGATTTGAATGCGCTTTAATTCGTCCCTCTTGGAAGAAAATGAGACCGGGCCGTTTATAGAACGCTGGCACAGCGCGCCGTAGATGCGAGAAATTAGCGATGATATCATTTTATTGGCTGCCTCGGGCTCTTTGGAGTTGAAGCGCTCCCTAAATACATCACCGCTTTTTGATTTCTGTTTCATTGTTTTGGATTTCACTGAACACACAGTTCTCATCACATGTGGGCTGCTGCTTTCAACACAAAAATTGTTTTGAAGATCCATAAAAGCTAAATGGGGAAAAAGGAACCTGATGTAAATGGGCGGATAGTCGAGTTCATTCACACCATGACGTGTATTTTAACCACTTGCCGACCAGCCGCCGCAGTTTTACTGCGGCAGAATGGCACGGCTGGGCGAAACGATGGTATGTAACGTCGCTTCGCCCAGTGGCCACTAGGGGCATGCGCACGCGATCACTGCTCGCCCGCAGAGCCAATGCTATTGCCTGGCGGTCTCGATGACCGACGGGCTCCCGCGATCGCTCGTAACACACTGAGAACCGGGATCTCTGTGTGTAAACACAGAGATCCCGGTTCTCTGAGGGGAGAAGAGACAGATCGTGTGTTCAAACAAAGTATGAACAGCGATCTGTCATCTCCCCTAGACAGTCCCATAGACCATATTTAGTGTGAAACGCGTTAGCTGTGCATGTTGGTCTATGTTCACTTGGATACTTTTGGTTTGGACTTTTGTCTTTGTACAATAAAAAGGTAAATATTGGAGTGCGGCTATCCAGCATATTTTGTTCCTAAACTATAAGATATATACTGGAATATTTTTTTAATACTAGTAATGACGGCAATCTGCGACTTATAGCAGGACTGGGATATTGCGGCAGACTAACTGACACTTTGTGGGAACCAGTGACACTAATACAGTGATTGGTGCTAAAAGTATGCACTGTCACTGTACTAATGACACTGGCTGGGAAGGGGTTAAATATCTAGGGTGATCAAAGAGTTGAATGTGTTCCTAACCAGTGTTTGTGTGTACACTGTGTGCTGTTTCACTAAGAGATGTGCTTTTCAGGGAAAGAAACTCCATTGCATCCCCACTGTCAGGACGGAGCTCTGCCTTGTTTCTATAGGCAGAGCTCCGTCCAGCCTCTCTCCTCCATGATCGTTGTGGTGTTTTTTTCATTTTTCGTTTTTTTCTTACATTTCTTCAGTTACTTCCTGGTTTCTTGCCCAGGCGAATGATGTCATACATAGTAGGTGAGGTTGGAAAAAGACACAAGTCCAACCTATGTGTGTGATTATATGTCAGTATTACATTGTATATCCCTGTACGTTGCGGTCGTTAAGGTGCCTATCTAATAGTTTTTGTAAACTATCGATGCTCCCCCGCTGAGACCACCGCCTGTGGAAGGGAATTCCACATCCTTGCCGCTCTTACAGTAAAGAACCCTCTACATAGTTTAACCACTTGCCGACCGCTTCACACACATATACTGCGGCAGAAGGGCACGTACAGGCATACTAGCGTACCTGAATGTTGCCCTTTAAGAAGCGGCTTGCGCGGGTCACGCGGACTCAATGCCCACGGGGATACTCGCGATCGTCTCACGGAGAGGATGAAGGGGAAATGCTAATGTAATTAAGCATTTCCCCGTTCTGCCTAATGACACTGATCACAGCTCCCTGTGATCGGGAGCGGTGCTCAGTGTTGTCACACGTAGCCCCTCCCCCCCCACAGTTAGAATCACTCCCTAGGACACACTTAACCCCTGCAGCGCCCCCTCCTGGTTAACCCCTTCACTGCCAGTCACATTTACCCCGTAATCAATGCATTTTTAATCGCACTGATCGCTGTGTAAATGTGAATGGTCCCAAAATAGCGCCAAAAGTGTCCGATTTGTCCGCCATAATGTCGCAGTCACGATAAAAATTGCAGATCGCCGCCATTACTAGTAAGAAAAAAATTATTAATAAAAATGCCATAAAACTATCCCCTATTTTGTAGACGCTATAACTTTTGCGCAAACCAATCAATAAACACTTATTGAGATTTTTATTTTTTTATTTTTTTTTTTTTTTTACCAAAAATATGTAGAAGAGTACGTATCGTCTTAAACTGAGGAAAAAGTGTTTTTAAAAATTTTTTGGGGATATTTATTATAGCAAAAAGTAAATAATAATGCGTTTTTTTTTCAAAATTGTTATTTTTTTTGTTTATAGCGCAAAAAATAGAAACCGCAGAGGTGATCAAATACCACCAAAAGAAAGCTCTATTTGTGGGGAAAAAAGGATGTCAATTTTGTTTGGGTACAATGCCGCACGACCGCGCAATTGTCAGTTAAAGCGTCGCAGTGCCGAGTGCTCTGGTCTTTGGTCAGCCAAATGGTCCAGGGCTTAAGTGGTTAAGGTTAAACCTCTTTTCTTCTAATTTTAATTAGTGGCCACGTGTCCTGTTAAACTCCGTTCCCCAGGAGTCTTCAGGGGGAGGAGGAGGGGTTTTCTCAGCTAAGCACACTCTCCTGCATACACGCTTGAGCTAAGGGCAGACGGATTCCTGGAAGTAAATGCTACATGAATCAATTTCCCTTACTCAAGATGTCCACTGCCAGAAATGCTAGGGGGTTGTTTTTCAAATTGATTTCTTCACATAATAAAGCATTGAGGGATGGATAGATGGGGGGGGGGGGGGGAAGTTTGCTTTTAATATTAAAAAAAAAAAAAATTTCTTTTTGGTTTGTGGTTTTCAGATGAAGTGAAGATCCGCTTCAATGTTTATTGAACCCCAATAGACCTACATTATAGTGTGTGGAAATGCTGTGATAAATATACGCTGTGCATTGCACAAATGAAAAAATAACATGCTCGACCTCTGCTAATTTTTTTGCAGTACTTGATACCATGTGAGGGTTTGGAGCGTCAAGCTCTTTCTGTGTTCAGGAAAGTATTTTCATCTTATGGGAGGGGTGGAAGTAATGGAAAAAGGATATATACTCTGTTTCCCCGAAAATAAGATCTAGTGTGATTGTCAGTGATGGCTGCAATATAAGCCCTACCCCCCAAATAAGCCCTAGTTAAAGTCCTTGTAGGTCTTATTCTCAGGGTAGGGCTTATTTTCGGGAAACAGGGTAGGGCTTATTGGGGGGGGGCTTATATTGCAGCCATTACCGACAATCACACTAGGTCTTATTTTCGGGGATACAGGGTAGTAAAAGGGAAGGGAGTGAGTGTTTTGACCCCTGTGGAATTAAGTTGTTCTGGAGCGTCTTATATGATCGATTCCTTGGATAAGTCATCTATCTCCCCTTAATCATGGGGTAGGCCATGTGTTTATGTAATCCCCCCTTTTTTTTTGGGTCATGTACTGCCCTATTTTTTATGAATTTCAGGCCTGTTGAATATAGGAAGACAGGCTTGTAACATAAAGTATATAGATACATAATAAGGGAATGAAGGTTGAAATAATCACTCAGGTGCCCCTTGCTGTAAATTGGCAATCTGTGTTTTATTCTTTTATAGAAATATATTTGCGGTAGTGACAAAAGGATATACTTATTTCTGGTTTCCCCCCTGGGGGGGGGGGGATCTCTGATTGCCTGGTTAGGCACATTAGCCGACCTATGTTTTTGGGTCCCCTTCTTGGATCGTCTGAGGGGTGTCGGGTACTCTTGGTCAACACATGTTTTTTGTAATAGATGATTTTTTATTAAATTGTGTATTTTTTTTTTTCTCTTTTCACGTTTCGAGTTTTTACTCTTTATGACCTCCCTTATCGCCTGCTCTTGAAGAAGTGGATTATTATGTGGGAAACGCGTTGAGCCATAAAATCATCTGTTAGCGAGTTTACAGAGAATAAAGTTGGAGTGGCTTGGTCCACTGTCACAAAAGGATATACTTATTTCTGGTGTCCCCCCTGGGGGGGGGGGGGATCTCTGGTTGCCTGGTTAGGCACATTAGCCGACCTATGTTTTTGGGTCCCTTTCCTGGATCGTCTGAGGGGTGTCGGGTACTCTTGTACAACACATGTTTTTTGTAATAGATAATTTTGTATTAAATTGTGGATTTTTTTTTTTTGTCACGTTTCAAGTTTTTATTCTTTATGACCTCCCATATCGCCTGGTCCTGAAGAAGTGGATTATTATGTGGGAAACACGTTGAGCCATAAAATCACCTGTCAGCGAATTTACAGAGAATAAAGTCGGGAGTGGCTTGGTCCACTGTCTGTAAAACAGTTGTTTTAGGATGATAAACTAGGTAGTCTTTGAATTTTGTTTTTAATTAACTTTTTAGTGTTAACCATTTTGTAATAAAATTTCGGATTTCATTTGAGTATTGTGTAGGTTGTGCCTCAATAATCCAGTTTATTTTTTTTATGCTTTAAAGAAATCATGCTGTACCTTTTTTTGTTGGGGTGCATTGACCGCTCCCTTTAAAATGAATAGATCGGCTGACGCAATGCATGAAAGCGCGTGCTGCAGCGCGTTTTATTGAGGTGTGACGGTCCCATAAAGAGAAGCCTGATTTGCACGAACAGGATATTATATATATTCTAACTGCATTGTGTCCTAATCGCCTCCACAATACCCATACAGTGGTCACGTGACCACTTCCATTGTCTCTGTACTATATCTAGCACTGGCTGTGGGCAGGTTAGAAGTTCATTGCCTGTGATGTCCCTGTTGGGTTCTTGACTTCTAGTCCCAGTGCTTGGCACGCTTCCCCCTGCATGGGGTAGACAGCGTTGGCCAATTTGGCAGACACACAGGGGAGAGTGTTTAGTAAGATTAGATCTCATTGTCCAGTGGTGAGATGATTGGAGCTTTGTGACATGGTGCATTATCCTGCTGGAAGGAGCCATCAGAAGATGGGGACACTGTAGTCATAAAGGGATGGACATGGTCAGCAACAATACTCAGGTAGGCCGTGGTGTATAAATGATGCTCAGTTGATACCAAGGGGCCCAAAGTGTGCCAAGAAAATATCTCACCCACCATTACACCACCACCACCAGCTTGAACCGGTGATACAAGGCAGGATGTATCCATGCTTTCATGTTTACACCATATTCTGATCCTACTATCTGAATTTCACTGCTGAAATCGAGACTTGTCAGTCCAGACAACGTTTTTTCCAATCTTCTATTGTCCAACTTTGGTGATCCTGTGTGAATTGTAGCCTCTGTTTCCTGTTCTTAGGTGACAGGAGTGGCACCCGGTGTGGTCTTCTCCTGCTGTAGCCCATCTGCTTCAAGGTTCGATGTGTTGTGCGTTCAGAGATGGTATTCTGCATACCTTGGGTGTAACGAGTGGTTATTTGAGTTACTGTTGCCTTTCTATCACCTGGAACCAGTCTGCCCATTCTCCTCTGACATCAACAAGGCATTTTCCTCCACACAACTGCCGCTCACTGGATATTTTCTCTTTTTCGGGCCATTCTCTCTAAACCCGAGAGATGGTTGTGTGTGGGAATCCCAGTAGATCAGAAGTTTTTGAAATGCTCAGACCGGCCCATCCGGCACCAACAACCATGCCGCGTTCAGAGTCACTTAAATCCCCTTTCTTCCCCATTCTGACGCTCGGTTTGAACTTCAGCAAGTCGCCTTCACCACGTCTAGATGCCTAAATGCATTGAGTTGCCGCCATGTGATTGGCTGATTTAGCAATTTGTGTTACCAAGCAATTGAACAGGTGTAATAAAGCGGCCGGTGAGTGTATACGTTAAATTTGTAAAGATACCAGTACAGAAAATAAAATTTTTTGGCATTTATCACTTAAAATTCAGTGCAACAGACAGAGATTTGTTGAGGCCAACTGCAATGTTATTGTAATTTTTAAAGCAGACCTTCACCCCCCTCCCTATTCCCGCTTTGAATACATTTTTGTTTTGAGCAGCCTGCGTTTGTGCCTTTACAAGAGTGACATAGTCCCCCAACTGCCAGCAGCCTCTTGGGATATTCTTGTTGGGTATCCTAGGAGGCTTCGGGGGTCACCCACAGCATATTGCGCATGTGCAGGTATCCTTCATCAGGGGGCCGGCAGCAAGAGCCCAGAAGAGACAGTCCACTCCTGATGACATAACAGAGAGAAGGGCGCAGGACCCGGCATGTATCTCCAGATGACGTCGGACAATGCTGGTTTCGCTGGCCATATGAGCCTTTCAGATCTGGCAAGTTCCTGAAGCCATTACATATGTATTCGTATAAATGTCCATAATGTACGCTTGCCAGCCCTGTACCAATATCTATCAATAGATAATTACTGGGCCTTGTGAGAAAAATCGCAGTCCAGACTGATCGGAACAGCCAGTCATAATTTTCCAGCGGACTCTGTAGTAATAATAATGTGTATTCAGGAATTCCTGGCAAGTTCACATAGACTATGATGTCATAATGAGATCAGAATCTGCACTCTTAGCTCATCCCCCTCCACTGACCCCCCCCCCCCCCCCCCCCAGGGTACGTCTCCTTGTCTGTTGTGGTAGAAAGTGAAAGAGAGCGTTTGGGCAACTGATATTTATTTCTTATTTTCTATCTTGCTTTGTTGAGGCTGAAGAATAAATATGTGATCCGTTTTATTAAAATCTATTGGAATTGGAAGTCAGTCTTGTGATTCACACAGCCAGTTGAGGTAACAGCAATGTTTCCAATAACTGAATCGGCTTGCTGTTTTAAAATTAAGTGACTGCATTTACCCCCCCCCCCCCCCCGCTCCCCCTGCCCTTTGTATAAGCTGCCTAAACTTTTCTGCCTAGCACCCAGTGCTTGAAACATGTTAAATTGGCAGCGTCGTGGAATGTTTTCAAACTTAGTCAGAACTCCCCACATTTTATGCTGGCCACCCTCTTAGCAGTTTTGGAGCTTTCCGTCTGTTTTCAGCCACCACAATCCTTCATGGCTTCATTTGTGTTCTAGTTATAAGCCACCAATCAATACAGAGTGCAGTGGGGCACTGGGCAAAACCATTGCAGGGCCACCCAAAAAAAAAAGTCCTCTTTTTCTATCACTTTCCACACCAGATTTGGTTACTTGGGACAATCAACACTGGAAAAACCCTAAGAGTCAGATTGCTATGGCTAAAAAAAAAAAAAATCAAGGAGTAAACGCCAAATATTCCATCAAAATTGTCAGTTGTATGGTCAGCATTAGTACGACATCTAGGGTTGCCACCCTTTCTTCAAGCCAAACCTGAACGCTTTAGCGGACCACTGACAGTGGATGGTGAGGTCAATGTATTGGCCGGTTGCTGAGCTTCAAACTTCCATCCCACACATCCCCCTTCCTGAGGCACAGAACACCGGGGATTGGGGTGTGGGTGGGCAGACAGAGGGGAAGGGGCGAGAGGAGGAGGAGGAGGAGGAGCAGATCAAGTCCTCTCTCTCCTCTCCTGTCTGTGTATGGGGCCCATGTGCACACCTCTGCACTTGGCGGTTGTGGTTACTTGGGGAACCACAGTCCATTCTGAATATTCTGTCCGGGTTTCAGGTGGTCCTGACACACGATTCAAAACCCGGACTGACCGGGTGAGTCCCGAACAGGTGGCAACCCTAACGACATTAAGGGATTGTGGGAAGATGATCTAAAGGCATATCATGTGCCCATAGTTTTGTTTCTATATATCATGAGACCTTGATGACATTTAGCCTTAGGGCTGATTTATAACCATGAGTAGATTACATTTTGAAATGCAATGACCGCTAATCTTCCCTTTTCTCTGGGGTTGTGGGCGTGAACATTCCGGGGCTGACATCACAGCAGCAAGTGGCACGTTGCAGGAGCAGTGTTGCAATAGAAAATATATATATTTATAAGTGCAGAGAAGGACAACCAAACTGATAAGAGATGATGGAGGAGCTCAGCTATGAGGAAAGATTAGTGGAACTGAATTCTCTCTTGAGAAGAGGATATTAAGGGGTGATATGATCACCGTGTATAGATACATAAGGGGGGGGATATGATCACCATGTATAAATATATAAGGGGGGGGGATATGATCACCATGTATAAATATATAAGGGGGGGGGATATGATCACCATGTATAAATACATAAGGGGGGATATGATCACCATGTATAAATACATAAGGGGGGATATGATCACCGTGTATAAATGCATAAGGGGGGATATGATTACCATGTATAAATACATAAGGGGGGGATATGATTACCGTGTATAAATGCATAAGGGGGGGATATGATCACCATGTATAAATACATAAGGGGGGGGGATATGATCACCATGTATAAATAAGGGGGGGGGATATGATCACCATGTATAAATACATAAGTGGTCCATATAGTGAACTTGGTGTTATTGTTGACCTTAAAGTGATCACAGAGGACAAGGGGGGGGGGCGCTCTTTACATCTAGAGGAAAAAAAAGATTTCACCTCCTAATACAGAAAGGTTTCTTCACAGTAAGAGCTGTAAAAATGTGGAATAGACTCCCTCCAGAGGTGGTTCTGGCCAGCTCAGTAGATTGCTTTAAAAAAAAGTACTGCATTCTTTCCTAAATGTTTATAATATAATTGGGTACTGACATTTAATAGGTAAAGATGATCCAGGGAATATCCGATTGCCTCTCCGTAGATCAGGAAGGAATTTTTTTCCCCGCTGTAGCAAATTGGATCATGCTTTGCTGGGTTTTTTTTTTTTTCCCGCCTACCTCTGGATCAACTGTGGGTACAGGTTTGTGTATATGGGATCGTATTTTTTTTTTTTCTTGGTTGAACTTGATGGACTTGTGTCTTTTTTTTTTACCCAACTATGTAACTATAGCTCTCCACTGCTCCCGAAAGCAGGCGAGTAGGAGCTGTAGGGATTGGTTGGTGGTTGGAGTTGCCAAAGTCGAAGGAAGCTCCAATGATGCCGAGACAACTTAAAGTGGTGTTCCAGCCGAAATTATACTTTTTAAATAAAAAATAACCCTATAATACACAAGCTTAATGTATTCTAGTAAAGTTAGTCTGTAAACTAAGGTCTGTTTTGTTAGTTTATAGCAGTAGTTTGTTATTTTTATAAACTTACAGCAGGCTGTGGCCATCTTAAGTGTGGGCATCTGAAGCCAGACTGTATTTCTTCCTGGATCTCATCCTTGCAGATCTCGCACATGCTCAGTGCGGCACAAGCGGTTTAATAGGTTTCAGGTCAGGTTTCCATAGCAACGGCAGTGTCAGAGGAAGTTGCCGCCCCTTCCCAGAAGGCATTGCAAACAGGAAATGATGCAATGGGCCACGGCCAGGGAGGAGGAAGTGAAAAATGAATACAGCAGATGTACAGTAGGTGCTGAGAAATTTTTTTTTAAAATATCCAATTCGTTTACAGTGCACAGTTTTTAGTGAGGGATCCTGAAGAGTTGTAAAAGTGGGTGGGACTCCACTTTAATGGCAAACAGGTATTTAATGGGGGATCCAGAGAGCGTTGTCGGCTCGTCAACAGAAGTCATGCAGAGGTGGAAACTAGCAGGATCAACAAGTAATTGCACCTTGTATTAAGGTGAACCATGGCCATACACATAAAGCACATACAATAATTTTATTTTTTTTTCTTTTGCTTTTCGCTGGAGAAACTTTTAATATGTTCCTTGTTTTCTCATTCACATAAAAGTCCCTTTACATCCAAAGTTGCTTTTGAATTTACAAAGTTCCGGGCTTATTTTTGTTGCTCAGTAGGTAAAAGTTGAGGCTGAACCATCATCGGATCCGGCTCAGGACATTGAGGCATGTCTGTATGTGTGCTCACTACAGTGACTCCTCTGTTTGTAGCTGGACTCCAGAGCTGTGAACAGGGGCTCTGTGCCCGCCTGTGAAAGGGATCCTTGTCTGCCCCGTCCTGCCACTTCATTAATAACTGTTTACCGGGAAGAACCTGGTTCCAGGATCTCGGATCTGTGTGAGATGAATGCCGAGGAGACGTGCTGGAGAATTGGAGACTGACACTTACATTGTTCTTAATACTTCACTGGGATGGTATATTTCATGTAATATTTGTGTCTCTCACCCTTATGTTGTATTACCTGTGCCCAGGTTGTGGACGGCATTTCACTTTTTAACCACTTAAGGATTTACCCCCTTAAAGGCGAGGCCATTTTGTGCGCTGCGGAACTGTGTCGCTTTAACTGACAATTGCGCGGTCGAGCCACGCTGTACCCAAACAAAATTCCCCACAAATAGAGCTTTCTTTTGGTGGTATTTGATCACCTCCTGCGGTTTTTATTTTTTGTGCGCAAAAGTTATCGCGTCTACAAAAAGGGGATCGATTTATTTTATTTTTTTTACTGCGTCGCTTTAACGGACAATTGCGGGGTCGTGCGACGCTGTACCCAAACACAATTGATGTCCTTTTTTTTCCCCCACAAATAGAGCTTTCTTTTGGTGGTATTTGACCACCTCTGGGGTTTTTATTTTTTGTGCTATAAACAAAAAATGAGCGACATTTTTGAATAAAAAAATATATATATTTTTTTACTTTTGCTATAATAAATATTACATATAAAATTACATATAAATATACATATAAAATGTAAAAAACAATTTTTTTTCCTCAATTTAGGCTATGTATTCTTCTACATATTTTTGGTTAAAAAAAAAAAATTGCAAAAAGCGTATATTGATTGGTTTGCGCGAAAGTTATCGCGCCTACAAAAAGGGGATAGATTTATAGCATTTTTAATATATATATATATATATTTTTTTTTACTAGTAATGGCGGCGATCTGCGATTTTTAGCGGGATTGCGACATTGCGGTGGACAGAGAGCGGACACTTTTGACCAGGGCTTTTTTTCAGCGGGGGAACGCAGTTCCGGCACCCCCAGCAATGAATGTATGTAATGGCAAGGAGTACTGGGGTGTGCCGGAGGGTCTATTGATGCTTGCTGCTGGGAGATCTATTGTCACTGGTGGGGATCTATTTTTGCGTGGAGGTCTCTTGTTGCTGGGTAGATCTATTGTTCCTATTGGGGGTGGGGGGGGTCTTATGTTTTTAGGGGGGAGCAATTGTTGCTGGGAGGGATCTACTGTTGAGGGAGAGGTCTATTGTTGCTGCCTCCTGGAGGGTCTATTGATGCAGTCTGCTGGGACATCTGTTTTTGCTGCTTTGGGTCTATTGTTGCTGGGGTGGTATTTTGTTGTGTGGGGGCTCTATTTTTGCTGGGGTGAGGTCTATTATTGCTGCGGGGGGGGGGGGGGGGGGTCTACTGTTGCTGGGGTAGGGTCTATTGTTGCTCACTGCAGGGGATCTATTTTACTGTCTTTCTTTGTTATTATTAACAAATTCCGTGCAAATCACTTAGTAGCAAAAATGATACTTGGTTCTGTATTCTCTAAAATGGGCGGTACAGGGAGGCTGGTAGGAGGGTGGAACCAAGGAACGGTGCTCAGGGGCAGGTAGGGAGGAAAAACGAAGGGTGAAGGTCAGAGTTCCTGCACCTATTCTCTGAGAAAAAAAGCCCTGCTTTTGACACTTTTTTTGGGATCAGTGACATTTATACAGCCATCAGTGCTATAAAAATGCACCGACTACTATTAATATACAAAAACGTTGCCTAATTATGTCCAGTGCAGGGAAGGATGAACACTGAGGGGTCTGTTTATAAAAATTGAATGTCTGAATGTTTTAGCACTCATGTAAATGTTGTGGAAGATGCCTTTTTAATATTGACGCATTTTAAAATGACTTTTAATTTGTTGCCTGTGGCAGAGCGAATGTAACATTTCCTATCGTTCGATTCCAAGAAAAAATAGCCTTAGGAACATTCGATGTTAGAAGAGTTAAAGTGTAAGTTCACCTTTTCACAAAAGAAATCAAAAGGTGAACGAACACCTAAAATCCTCCCCCTACACCCCCTGGTCCCCGCTGCACATAATGTACCTCTGTGATGCAGTATCACCGTCCAAGCAGCCTGTTACAGAAGTGCTGGGGTTTGCAAAATGCACGGCCAAATTGCACCAAAGACGTATATGCATTTTTTTTTACCATGTTTTTGCGACGGAGCAGTGGGAAAGTAGCCTTAGGCTGGCCATACATTATACAATTTTTTCTTGTACATCTTTCCTTTAGGACCCTTTCACACTGAGGCGTTTTTTAGGCGTTTTAGCACTAGAAATGGCGCCTGTAAAGTGCCTGGAAACTGCCTCCCATTCATTTTAGTGTGACTTTTCACACTGGGGCCGTGTGCTTGAGGGACATTAGGAAAAGTCCTGTAAGCACCATCTTTGGGGCAGTTTGGGAGCGCTGTATTTAGCGCTCCCAAACATTGAAAATTAACGGGCAGCGCTTCCAAAGCGCCTGAAAAGCGAAAGTCGCAAAGAATCCATGTAATGTTTGTAACATGTGAAATGTCAGTTTTTAGTTGTTGCCTTTCTTAGGTTTATTTTGACGTTCCCTAACAGTTGATCCCAAGAGGAAAAAAGTCTTAAAAATATTTGACAAGAATAGGTAAAGAACATTAAACCCATAGAGAAAATAGCCGAACACTGCAGCCTAAGAACATTCGACCAGAAGAGGAAATAAGACGAGGGAGATTTCTGTGCTGATCACTGACAGTGGGATGAATCAGTTACTACAGAGAGGGGACGGCTATAAAGAATTGATACAATGATGCAGAAACAGAACTCC
Source organism: Lithobates septentrionalis (assembly GCA_037952835.1). Lineage (NCBI taxonomy): Eukaryota > Metazoa > Chordata > Amphibia > Anura > Ranidae > Lithobates > Lithobates septentrionalis. The sequence continues at coordinate 768,874 of JBBDGP010002274.1, forward strand.
ATTGTTTACCTTGTGTAATCTGTAAAGGGTTTCATTTCGATTAACAAAATATAGTTTCAGCCCTGCAACGTTGTATCAATTCTGTATAGCTGTCCCCTTTTATTACACTTTAGACCTCATGCACACTGAGTTTCAAATTGCCACTTTGGAGGGCATTTGAGGTCAATTTCCTTTAGATTTACCTTCAACTATGTAGTGCAAGGGCCTGCCTGATTGCATACAAATTGAAAGCATTTAGGTTTGACTTCATATTAGGGTTGTCCCGATAGCGATACTAGTATCGGTATCGGCACCGATACCGAGCATTTGCCCGAGTACTTGTACTCGGGCAAATGCTCCCGATGCTTCCGCCGATACCTGTACAGTCAGCGGTGATCGGCGTGTGGGGGAGTTACAAGCTTCTCCCCCCGCGGCTTTCAGCTGCTTAGCGACATACAGCGGTGATCGGTGCTTGTAACTCCCCCACATGCGATCACCGCTGACTGTCACCTCATCCTCCATGCCCCCTCCGTTCCTCTGTCCCCCTCCGCTGTCCCTCTCCGTTCCTCTATCCCCCTCCATTCCACCGTTTCTCTGTCCCCCTCTCCTTCTCTGTCCCCCTCTCCTTCTCTGTCCCCCTCTCCTTCTCTGTCCCCCTCTCCTTCTCTGTCCCCTCTCCTTCTCTGTCCCCCTCTCCTTCTCTGTCCCCCTCTCCTTCTCTGTCCCCCTCTCCTTCTCTGTCCCCCTCTCCTTCTCTGTCCCCCTCTCCTTCTCTGTCCCCCTCTGTTCCTCTGTCCCCCTCTGTTCCTCTGTCCCCCTCTGTTCCTCTGTCCCCCTCTGTTCCTCTGTCCCCCTCTGTTCCTCTGTCCCCCTCTGTTCCTCTGTCCCCCTCTGTTCCTCTGTCCCCCTCCGTTGTCCCTCTCCGCTGTACCCCGCCGTTTCTCTGTCCCCCTCTCCTTCCTCTGTCCCCCTCTCCTTCCTCTGTCCCCCTCTCCTTCCTCTGTCCCCCTCTCCTTCCTCTGTCCCCCTCTCCTTCCTCTGTCCCCCTCTCCTTCCTCTGTCCCCCTCTCCTTCCTCTGTCCCCCTCTCCTTCCTCTGTCCCCTCTCCTTCCTCTGTCCCCCTCCGTTGTGCTGTCCCTCTCTGCTGTGTGAATGGACAGAGTCAGCTGACTCTGTCCATTCACATAACTGAAACATTGTAATCTCCTGTAACTACGATGTGTCAGTTTATGA